>PVKS010007189.1:0-74392 GCA_004027875.1 Aplodontia rufa | reverse complement strand
TGTGTGTGTGTGTGTGTGTGTGTGTGTTTGTGTTTGGAGACAGTATTGTAATACTTAAGAGCACCATGCTGCTAGGTTTGATCAGTGGTGTTACTATTTATCTGCTGTGGGACCCTTGGCAAGTGCTATAAGTTTCACTCTCTAGAAGCCGAATCTGAGGCAGAGTTTGTGGTGTAGGATTTATTGAGGACCAGTGGGAAAAAGCAGGACAGGATGGAGGAAGGCGTAGAAGTGAGATGTGGGCCTGACAAACCCTGGGTCAACACAAGCTCTGATGGGATCAGGTGCATTCGGCTTGGTATGGCTGTAAACCAACCTGGAGTTCTGGACTGACAAAATTTCTGCATTGTACTGAAATAGTCTGGCCTTTACACACTCAGAAAACTGCTGTGTGCAACTTAAGGAGAGCCTGTCTCAAAAATTATAAAGAGCTCGGGATGTGGCTCAGTGGTTAAGTGTTCCTGGATTTCAATTTCATCCTGTGTCAGTTTGGGGATGTTGTATGTGTCTAGAAATTTGTCCATGTCATCTAGATTATCTGATTTAGATAATCTGATAATCTGTTTGATTTCAAGGGGGTCAGTGGTGATCACCCCCTTTTCGTTGCTGATTTTGTTGATTTGCTTTGATTCTCTCCTTCTTTTAGTTAGATTAGCTAGGGGTCTGTCAATTTTATTTGGTTTTTTGAAGAATCAGCTCTTTGTTTCACCAATTCTTTTTATTGTTTTTTTGTTCTCAATTTTGTTGATTTCAGCTTTGATCTTAATTATTTCCTATCTTCTGCTGGCTTTGGGATTAGACTTTTTTTTTTTTTTTTTTTTTTTTTTTTTTTTTTTTTTTTTTTTTTTTTTTTTTTTTTTTTTTTTTTTTTTTTTTTTTTTTTTTTTTTTTTTTTTTTTTTTTTTTTTTTTTTTTTTTTTTTTTTTTTTTTGTAGAGATTTGAGTTGGAACATAAACTTATTTGTTAGGGATCTCTCCTGATTCTTAATGTGGACACTGAGTGCAATAAATTTTCCCCTTCAGAATGCTTTCATGCTGTCCCAGAGGTTTCGATATGTTGTGTCTTCATTCTCATTCTCATCCAAGAATTCCTTAATTACTGTTCTCATGTCTTCTTGGATGCATTCTTCATTTAATCTCCACATATATATGTGTTTTGTGCCATGGTTTTTGCTGTTAACAATTAGGGTCATGGCATCATGGTCTGATAGGATACATGGAATAATATCTACTTTTTTATATTTGCTGATATTTCCTTTGTGAAGTAGTATATTATCTATTTTGGAGAAGGATCCATGTGCTGCTGAGAAGAAGGTATACTCTGCCAATTTGGGGTGGAATATTCTGTAGATGTCTCAAGTCTGTTTGATTTATGGTGTTGTTTAGACTGGAGATCTCTTTATTGTTCCTTTGCTTTGATGATCTGTCTATTGGTGATAGAGCAGTGTTAAAGTCTCTCAGTACCATTGTGTTGAGGTCCACATGTGGTTTTATATCTTGGAGTATTTTTTTTCCACATAGTTGGGATCATTGGTGTTTGGAGAGTGTATATTTACTATGGTTATTTCCTCCAGTTGTATTGTTCCCTTTACTAGGATGGAGTGGCTTTCTTTATCTCTTTTAATTAATTTATGAAATCCACTTTATCAGATATAAGAATTGCAACTCCAGCTTGCTTTCTTGGGCCACATGCCTGGTAGATTTTTTCCCATCCTTTCACCCTTAATCTGTGGGTGTTACTGGCTGTAAGATGGGTTTCCTGTAAGCAGCATATTGTTGGATTTTGTTTTTTGATCCAATCTGCTAGTCTGTGTCTTTTTATTGGTGCATTGAGACCATTCACATTTAGTGTTAGAATTGTTATGTGGTTGTGGTTAATATCATTGTGTTTTATTAGTAAATTCTGTGCTGCCTTAGTTGTCTGTTGATAGCCTGTACCTTTATTGAATTTCCTCTGATTGTGGGTTTTGAGGAATATTAGCTTGTACTTGTATCTGGAATTTATCTTTGAGAATTCTTTGTAATGCTGGCTTTATGGATGGTATTGGAAGAAATCATGATGAGCAAAGTTAAACACAGAGAGTGAAGGGCCAAATGGTGTCCCTCATTTGTGGAGGCTGAACCTAAACTCAGGCTCAGGAGTAAAGTAGACAAACTCATGTTTTAGATCCATAGAACAAAAATGCAAAGTGTTAATATTTATGAGATACAGTTGCAAGATACTTCATAAGATATTTGAACAAGCTATGCTGCATGCCTGTACAATAATGTAAATGTTTAATCCCATCAAATATTTTGAAGAATAACAAGGGATGATAGGAAGGGAGAAGAAGGGAAAATGTTGGAACTAAGATGCAGCAAGGTATATTCCAAGCAGTAATAAATGTCACTGTATATACTATAGCCATATATATTAAAAAATGTTCTTCATAGGTATAAGAATTATGTCACTGTGTTTGGGTTTTTAGGAACAATGTAGGTCCCAGAAGAAAGGCAAGGGATCAGGGGACGGGAGGAGGGAGGTAGAGGGATGTGTGTGGGGGATATTGAACAAATTGTATTGCTGAATTGTGTGCATCTAGGAATATGTGACTAATTCCAACATTATGTAAAACTGTAATGCACTAATAAAAATAAATTTAGAAAAGAAAGTGTTGCTGGGTTTAATCCCTGGCATTGTAAAAGAGAGGAGGGGAGGGAGGGCGGGCAGGCGGGCTGTGTATTGGTCTCGAAGGGTTTGACCTTAAATGAGGGGCTCTCTGCCTCTGAGGCTGACTATACTGGCCTGCCCCCGGCCCCAGCTGGTAAATATGGCCTGCCTTGGCCAGGGGCCTGGGTGACATATCCCTGTATTTATCACAGCAAGTTGCTTTAACCTCTTTTACCTCAATTCCCTCATCTGTGAAACTGAGCTCATAGTAGCACTTACTTCTCAGGATTGTTAGAGAATTAAGTGTGATTATACATATACTTAGAACAGTGCTTGTCGTATGATAAATGTTTAAAAGATGCTATTGTTGTTTTCTTACTACTCTACTAAATAATGTAGCCAGCTTTGCTAAAGAATTACAATGCAACATGTATACTGAGAAGGCTTTGAAAACCTTTTAAAAAACAGACTTCAGTTTTTAGAGCAGTTTTAGGTTCACAACAAAAATGAGTCAAAAATACAGAGGATCAGGGCTGGAGAGGTGGCTTAGCAGTAGAGTGCTTGCCTGGCATGTGCAAGGGCTCAGGTTGGATGCCCAGCACCATATTTACAACTAAGTGGAAGAAAAACGAAACAAAGCAAAACCAGGATAGGGTGGAAAAAATTAAAAAGTTCTTTCTTTTTTGTCGTCTCTTTTAAAAAAAAAATAGAGAGGATTCCCCTATCCTCCTGCCCACATATATGCACATTCTCCCCTGCTATTCTGAAAACTTTTTTTTAACAAAAGGAATGACTTATATTGGAGGTGTGGCTTATATACATTTTGAGGCCAAAATGGGCAGAACCCGAAAGGAATCACTTGAATGATTTGTGAAATCTTCCCTGCCCCCAGCTTTCCCATTATTTTTCTATTTATGACTGATATTTCTATCCCATTCGATCATTGTTGGTTATTAATACCTCCACAGAGCGAACGTGGATTTATTGGATCTTCCTGCTATGACAGTTAACTGAGAGTAGAATCTCGTGTTGAGGAAATTAGTTTTGATAAACAGACTAGGGTAATCGTTTTAGAAAGGTGGTGCAGGAATTCAGCGGCAGTGGGCGTCGAGGTTGCCAACAGCAGAGCCTGCGCACTTGTGGGGAAGGCAACATGGACCCATGAACTGTGTGGGAGGCAAATGCGCCCAGAGGGGGTGCAGGACGACAGGGGGACTTTGCTTAGTCACAGCTTTGCCTGGGGATGACAGGGTACAGACTTAGAGAAGGAAAGACATCCCAGGTTTTTTACTCTTTAGTTTTTGGGTCAATTTCAATTTTTATCCAGATTGTATGGGAGAAAATTAAGCATTGAAATAGCTTTGATTTTTTTTTTTTTAAAGAGGGAAGGACAGTGAGAGAGAGAGAGAGAATCAATTTTTATTGAGTTTTTCACATGGCTTTCCTTGCTCCAACACTTAGTTTGTGTACGTGTATGCTGGGGTTTGAACTCGTGTACTTGTGCACGCCAGGCAAGCGCCTTAACCACCAAGCCACCACTCCAGCCCCATAGCTTTGATTTTTTATAAAAGCTGTCATACAATGAAATGGACTTTTAGAGGAGGATATACAGTCTATGAGTTTTAACACATATGTAAGTTAAGGTAACCACCACTACAACCAGAATACAGAACAATTCTACCACCACACAAAATTCCCTTGAACCTCTCCCAACCACTGATCTATGCTCCATCATTATAGTTTGAGGTAGCTCTGCTTTTGATAGTCTTCTGTTTCATCTTCATGGAATTTATAAAGATATTTCCTCCTCCACTTGTGTGTATGTGATTTTGGGAGATTAACTTAATGTAATGTGGAAAGAAAAGGGTAACATACAGTCTCCTCTCCTGCCCACTAAGGAGAAGTCTGTCTCTGCCATCTTGACAACTAGGCCTTATTCAACAGATCAAAGTAAAGTTATGGAGGGATCTAGTCTAGCGTGATTTACGGTGAAAGGCCAGAAAATTACTTGAAGACAGATATTAGCAGATTTGGCAGGTGAAATGAGAACAAGGCAAAAGAAAAAGAGCTGTCAATAGACTGAATCACCTGCCAAAAGTCGTACAGATATTAGGTGGCAAAGCCAAGATTCTAACCCAGGTGGTCTTGCTCCTGACCTAGTGTTTTTCACTACTTCATTTTACAATACAGTTGTAAAACATGGAAACAATGAATGCACGTTGTTTTTTTTACGTTTCATATTGCGCTGAATTATTCTGACATTTTACTTTTTTTTACAATAGACATTTTAAAATATCACTTAAATTTTTAAATTTAACCATATAAATAAATCTTTCTCATTATAAAATGTCCTCTTGAAGATTTAGGGTTTATATTATAGTTCAATCTTGTTTCTCACTTCTGTATGGTTCTTCAGTCCTTCCTGTAAGTAATTATTTATGTACTTATTTTGTAGTTTTTCCTTCCACTTAAAAACATATCTGAATTGCATTTCCACCTCACTTAATTCACAGTATTTTCTGGCGATCACTGCATAACAATGTATGGAAATATTCATCATTAAGAGCATAGTTTTAAGAAGAAAGAGATGGAATGCAGAAATTGTTATAATGTCCGTTTTTTTGACTGCTTGGAATTAAACTAGAACTCAACAACAGAACTGTATCTAGAAAGAACTTTAAAAATTTGAATATTAGTCAACACACATCTAAATAACCCCTGGGTAAAGAAGAAATCACAAAGAAAAGTAGAAAATATCAGTTGAATGAAATCAACCACACAATATATCAAATTTGTGAGACACAGCTAAAGCAGAGTTCCCAGGAACATTTATAGTATTAAACACTTATATTGGAAGACAGGACATTCTCAGATTATTAACCTAATTTTCACATTAAGTTAACTGAAAAACAAGAGCAAATTAAAACCAAAGTTGGCAGAAGGAAGGAGCTAATAAAAGATTAGAAGTCAATGTACTAGAAAACAGGGAAAAGTACAAAAAATGATTACCTGGATCATTAAAAACATCATAAAATTGATAAACGTCTGTCCACATAGATGAAGAATAGCAAAGACACAAATGACCAAAACTGAGAATGAGAGATACCAATACAGATCCTACAGATATTATAAGGATCATTGTAGTAAGTTTTATGCCAATAATTTTGATAATTAAATGAAAGGAACACATTTCTTGAAAGGTTTATTTAAGAAGAAATAGCCTGAACAACTTTTTGTTAAAGAAATTGGATTATAGAAATTGATTTTGTAGTGAACAAAATAAAACAAAAACTTTTCTACAAAGAAGCTGAACCAGATGAATTCAATGGTGAATTTTACCAAACATTTAAGGAAAAATAATATCAATTATTCAAACTCTTCCAATTATTCAAACTCTTCCAAAAAATGGGCCAACATTACCTTGATGCCTAAACAACACATTATAGAAAAAAATAAAGCTATGGATTAATATTCTCATTAGCACAGATACAAAGATCTTAATAAAATATTAGGAAATTTAATCTGGCAATACAGAAAAAGAATACTATATCATGACCAAGTAGATTTTATCTGAAGAAGGTAAAACTCTAATTTGTTTGAAAATTAACCAGTATACTTCATCCTAACAGATGACAAAAATAAACTATATGATTATCTCAATAGATGCAGAAAAGACATTTTACAAAATTTAACATCAATTCATTATAAAACAAAAATGTTCTCAGGAAATGAGGGATAGTAACAGCCTTAATCTTTATTGATAAAGGTCATCTATGAACAAACTACAGATAACCACATACATAATGGTGAAAGACTCAATGCTTGACCATTATGAATGAGGACGAGACAAGGATTTCAGCTCTCACACTTCTACTATTGCATCAGAGGTCCTACCTGGAACAGTAAGGCAAGACAATTACACAAAGTGCATGTGGATTTGAAAAGACGTAATGCTGTCTTTACTCATGGATCATATGGGCATTTGCATAGAAAATTCCAAATAATCTGAAAATAAAGCTACTGTAACTAATAAGATTACAGGTTTCAAAATAATATAGACAGTTGGATGCTGAAATTAGAAATCATTTGGAATGTCATAAAAATGAAATACTTAGGGATAAAAAGCAATATCTGTATGAAGCTATGAAACATAGCTGAAATTATAAAAATACTTAAATGGTGTTCATGGATTGAAAAACTCAATTTTGTTGAGATGTCAAATCTTTCCAAATTGATTATTATATTCAATACAACCCCATTCCAAATCCCAGCAAGCTCTTTGTCAAAAGCAGCAAAGCTGATTTTACCATTTGTATGAAAAACCAAAGAATGTAATATAGCCAAAAATGTTTTTGAATAATAAGAATAAAGTTAGAGAATTTATAATACTTGGTTCAAGACATTTTAAATTGGTATAAAGATAAGATAGATCAATGGAACACAGTAAAATAAACCTGAAATCAACCCAAATATATGGTTAATTGTTTTTGGTAGAGTTATCAACATAATTTCATGAGAAAAGGACAGTCTTCAACAAATGGCATTCAAGCAGCTGAACACCTCCAGACAAAGAAATAAATCTTGGCCTTTACTTTGCCTCATATCCAAGTTACCTTGAAATAGATCATAAAATTTAATACAAGAGGCAAAACTACAAAAGACCCAGGAAAAATGCATCAGAAAACTTTTAAGACCAAGGCTTAGGCAAAAATTTTTAGAAAAAACAGAAAAAGCAGGAACCATAAAAGAAAAAAATCAATTGCATTAACCATAATTTATAACTTCTGCTCTTTGAGATGCTACTAAGAAACTGGAAAATCAAGCAATAGATTTGGAGAAAATATGTTCATAGTTTATCTGATGAAAGGACTTGTATGTAGAATATAGAACTTCCTAAACTTAATAAACAGGAAATAGTCAACTAAAACATGAATAAAATATCTGAACAGACTTTTAATTTTTTTTTCTTTTGGTATCGGGACTTGAACCCAGAGGTGCTTATCCACTGAGCCATATCTCTAGCCCTTTTTTATCTTTTATTTTGAGACAGGGTCTCACTAAATTGCTTAGGGCCTCACTCAGTTGCTGAGGCTGGTTTAGAACTTGAGATCCTCCTGCCTCAGCCTCCGCAGCCACTGGGTTTACAGGAGCACATAATCATGCCCCACCTGAACAGATTCTTAACTAAAGAATATGTGGATAGTAAATAAGCTCATGAAGTAGATGTTCACCATCTTTAATCATTATAGAAAAGCAACTAGAAATTGTAATGAGATACTATTATATACATGTCAACATGACTAAAATTTAAGAAGAGTACCAATACTAAATGTTGGTAATGCTGTAGAGCAACTAGAACTCTCTTTCATTGCTGGTTGTTAAGCAAAATTATATACCTAGTTGTAAAACAGTTTGAGCCTCATAAAGTTAAGCATGTTCTTATATTTTCTCTATGGTTCAAATCCCACTCCTGTGTATTTAGTGACCCAAGAGAAAGAAGAATATGGGTTCATATAGAAACCTGTATAGGAATGTCTCTAGTAGCTTTATTCACAGTAGCCCAAAACTGAAAATAAATGTCTATCATCTAAAGAATGGATACACAAACAGTGATACATGAATGCAAAGGCATACTATGCAGCCATAAAAAGGACCTACATATGGAAACCCACAACAACACAGATGCAATAAAAAATTTTAGGATAAGTGATAGTAGTCAGACACTGAAAGTTATGTACTGCATGATTCCATTTACATTATATTCTTTATAGGAAATAGAAAGAATATATGAAAAACTATGGGGAGAAAAATCAGATTAGTAACTGCCAAGGATAGGAACCAGGGAAGGGGATTGACTGTGAAAAACATTCCTGAAGAGGGTTTTGGGGTGGTGGAAATTTTCTGTATCTTGGCTAATGTAGTGATTATTCATCAAACAGAACTTCAGAGGGGTGATTTTTATTTTTGCATATTATGCCTTTATAAAATGACTTTCAAAAATATATAATAAAGGTAAAAGGAAACTTTAAAAAAATAGAGTGAAGACAGAGACCAGTAAGAAGACAGAGGAAGGAAGGAATGAGGCTCAGATTAGGGTAGGGATTGCTGCAATTACAGTGTTTATGAATCCTTATCCTTAACATAAGACAGACCTGAGCTTGACTTTGGCTTTGCCATTTACTAGTTGTGTTATCTTGGGGAGGTTATTTAACCTTTGTAGTCGTGGTTATTCATCTGTACATTGAGGGTGATGATAATAGTACCCATCTCTGATGTGCCTAGCACAATGTCTACAGAGAACACAATTACTACATTGTTTGAACAGTATTTAAGAGGAAAAGTGAAAAGATGTTCCTGTTGCTTGGATCTTGGAAGTAAGGAGGTAAAAGGAGGCAAGGCTGATTCATAAGACCTTCTTTGGATGATTGACACAGATTTGGAGGGAAGCTGATACATTTGGGTTTAAACATACTGAGAGTAAAGAGCTGTTCCGTGCGGCATCTTGGTGAACCTTCTACTCTGAGTGGCAGATAGCCATCCAGAGATCACCTATAGTGAGCCAACATTTAAAACAAAGAAACTTACTTAAAAAAATCGCAACATAGAAAATAATTTATATTTCAACTCAGGGTCTCATTAAATATATATCTCTAGGTTCCAGCTGATGGTCCAGCATCTGATTTCATTGGGTTCATATCCAAGTGAACCATATTCAATCCTCTGTATCTGTGCAGGTTCCACATCTGAAAATTTTACCAACTGTGAACTGAAAAATCTTCAGCAGAAAAATATGTTACCTTTATTGTTGATGTGTACTATGTAGATAGATCCATGATGGTAGCACTGCACTGAACATTATTCCTGGAATAATATTGTATAATAATTATTTCCTAGCATTTATGTTGCACTGTGTATTGTAAGTAATCTAGAGATGATTTAAAGTATAGGGGAGGATTGCATGGGTTATAAGCAAGGACTATGTCATTTTATATAAGGGACTTGAACATTTTTGGATTTTGGTATCTGGGGAGAAGGGCCTTGAGGATACCTAGGGAAACTATGTTGTTAAAACTCCCTGTGTCTTACTGCCTAGAACATAGCAGGCACTCAACAAATGTTTGCTAAACAAATCTGTTGAATACTTCTTTTTACCAACGTATTGGAGGCTTCTGGAGTCCCTGGACCCTGCAGGATATGAGAGGGTTCAGCTTGCAAACTCCAAGCAACGCAGTGTGACTGGACACCCTTGGAACTCATGGTGTCTGGGCGAAGGATGGGAAGAACTGGTGCTACTTGTTACGTCGTTCATTACTGCACTGAACCACCAGCCTCCTGTCCTCTCTCCCAAACAGTTGCTCTTAAATCTAGCTGCGATCTTATCTTGTGCAGACACTGCAAATTTTCATCGTACTGGCATTTGGAACCATCCGGGAAAGACCTGCAACTTCTCTGAAAATTGAATTTTTGAGTTTCCCATTGTGATTTTGGCAGCAGGGTCTGGAAATGTCGTGGGGAGAGTAAACTTGAGTACCCTTGTTTTATGGCAGGAAGCCATTTTAGCTCATGGGTCTCCACTCAGCTCAGCCTGGGCACCAAAGCTCCTAATCGTGCAGGAACCTGTGCGTTCAATTAAAATGTGGTGTGACTTCCCGAAAATCACCAGTTAGGATGATTACATTCCCTCAACTCAATTGGGCAGGATGGCACATGTCCTAAAACTTGCTGCTGTCTCTTATTAGCAGTTATTTCTCACCACCCGAAGTCCAAGAAAACAACCTTCCCTCTGTGGTCATTACTGCTTCTGAGGACTCCTGATTCTCACTGTGTTTTTCCTTAGCATCCTGTGCATGAAGCAGGTTGGGTTTGAATGTCATGGTTATTGAGCAAATTTGAAAATAAGTGGGTTTGTAGGAGTCAGAGTGAGAGGAGTCGCTGGGGTAGTGAGAGGAGTGAGAAGTTAACGGACTGTAGGAGGGATGAGTCAGAGCTGCTCTGAGCTTTGGAAACAGCTCAGCCTGGCCAGCTGCGGGGCCTGACTGCCATTTTAGCAAGTGAATCTGTCCGTGTTCCTCCCATTGAGGTGGGACAGGAATGAGTTCAGAAGCCCTCAATAGGAGATTCCACCTTTAGAAACTGTGCCTTAGCCTCTTGGCTTCGCTCATGGACGATTGTTGGGGACGACTGGTCACCAGGCAGCACTCACGGTGGTGACCTGAAGGAGGGACGGCCAACATGACAGAGGCTGGCATACACTGAATCTAACTCTTTCTGGAGAGGCTTTGGAAGTATCTGATGATGTTGACTTAAAATCAGGACATTCTTAATGCTTTGTCATTTTCTCAATTTAGAAGAACAAAAGTTTGCATGTAAACTTATTCACCACACCATTAAAATGTGTCAGGAAGGGTTTCCATTTTATAAAAAAAAGGCTTAAAAAAAGAGGCATGCACAATGTGGTTAGCTTAGTGACATAAGGTCGAATGTGTCAGAGATGTAGGAGAAGAGGTGAGCAGTTGCAGGCTGGATCAACCATGCAGTCTCTCGGGGACATCTTTAGGCAGGAGTTGTCCAGAATGACTCCTGGATCTCAGAGCCCCCTGAAGGACTTTGTGATCTTTGGTCTTGGCGAGGCTATCAGGTTAGGAGTAGTTGGGAAAAATAAATATTGCCTTTCCCCTGTCTATTTCTCTCTTCCCTTTATTCTCTTAGTGTACCTTACAAGGATCCCAGACTGTCACTCACATGGTTGAAGGACTTTATTATAAAAGGCTCTGAGCTCCTGGGACAGTGTGCTGTAGATGCCTTTGAGTTATAGCTATGAGTTAAGACCTTTGCTCTAGGGGTCTTTGAGTCCACCTCTGAGAAACTGCAGACTGTAACTTACCATGGTGAAGTTGCCCAGGAAAAAAAGGAAGATAGATAGATACCATCTGCCACTTACATAGGAAACCCCAGCAACGTTGGCTTTATAAGGAACACACTTGTTACCTGTGGAGATTATAAGATGACAAATCCCGGGGTCTCTGAGTAAGGATCTCAGGTTTGGGACAAGCAGGGAATGATAGTCAGCTGCATTATCTCTGTGTAAAAAACCTGTTTTTGTAACCATTTATCATTTGTCTCCAAGGTCACCTCAGTAAAGGACGTCTTGGTTCTGTGAAAAGTAAGTACTTCTGTGAAAGTCGCCATTTGAATCCCCTATGAGAGGAGAAAAATTAAACGGATGTATGTGACAACCAAATGGCATAAACGAAACCTCACCATTTTGTTTCTATTCTGTCTGTGACAGAAACAAATGCAAAATAGGAGGACTTGAATACATAGCAGAAGACAATGACAGCCACATCCCATATTCGCTTTCTGTTTCTGCAGTATCTGTAATCTTTACCCTCTTAGTCATCTGAAACACAACTAAATACCATTGCTTGACACTTGGTGTTACAGGCATTTAGTCCAAGTATTAAGAATGTGACTAACTCTGCTGTGGTCAATTCCAAATAAACTAAAAAGAAGAAAAAAAATAATCTAACAATACACCAGGTCTAGCTAAAGGTGACTCTGACATGGGTGTGTAGAAAAGGACATGGGATCCAACAGAAGGCGGCAGGGACATCTCTCCAGGTGTGGTGGGAGTGATGTGGCTCTCAGGGGCGCATACACTTTCTGCTCCTCCTGTCTACGGGTAAGAGTTGTGCTAAAACCTCACAGTCGTGTATTTTTAGAATTGTACAGAACAGTTAAACTCAAACTGATGGGATTTTGTAAAGAAAATCCTATTTAATGCTAACATTTTATGAATATTATGATATTCATTAATCTGTTACCTCAGTGACATTGGCTGCAAGCAAGTACGGATATGACTTCTGAGTTAGGCATTTGCTTTTTCCAAAAGTTGAGTGTTAGATAACAGCTCTGAAAAATCTGCAGCCTCTCCTCTCCCTTTGCCTGGAAGAAGGAGGACTTTGCCCTCCTCCAGAATGCAGGTGTTTCCTTGTTCAGAGGAGGGCTGAAGACTGTCTGAGCAGAGAGATTTGTCATCTCAAAGGCAGCTGTTTAGAGCAACTCTGCTAACTTGCTGTCCCTTTCCCTTCACATTCAAAATGGACTGTGTAGGTCTGGAGCTTAACTGGACAAATATTTTAAATTCCACTGATAGGTGGCCCTTCACTGATTCCTGGAAGTGGAAAATATTTTGCTTTCAGTCTGAAGCAGTTCCAGGGACAATGCACAACACTGAACTTTCTAAACGGATTGGTCAAACAGCTGCAGGTTATTATAGAAGCTGGAGAGCATTTTTTATTTAAAATGAAATCCTTACACCTTACAGCAGCTGCAAAAGCATCCACCAAGTGAGGGGAAATGGCTCTCAAGAGCAAGGCCTCTGAAATGTTACCCACCAGGACCAGCCCTGGCGCTGTAAGGCAGGGTGAAGTTGGCCTGCGTTCTACAATCATTCCATGTCAAACCCCTAATTGAATTTATTTATCTGGGTCTCCAAATTTTCTTCCCCAAGCAGGCACAACAGTTTGTTCCCTGACTGCCTGCTCTTGCTTTCAAAAATGCCCATCATTTGATGAATCATAGCTATTAATGAAGATGCCTATTAAATAAAGTCATATATATTTAGAATATTCATCCCTGCTGAACTTTTGGACATTAGCATGGAAATGGCTGAAAGGGTAAAAGCCATAATTCCAGACAGAGCGTGAGTCCTAAAGCACAGACAAGCACAATCCATTGCATCCCCAAGGCACGCGAGGGCACATTTCTCTCACCCAGCACATACAATATCCCGACCCCTAAGAATACTCTACCTGACGTTTCTCTGATTTAATTAGATGCAAGAACGGAACAAAGGCTGCATTTGAATGAGTGAAAGCCAGCGCCTGATTATTTTGTCTCAAATTATCTGCATGCTTCCGATATACTGGTGCAGCTAGACAAGCCTTTGCAGCGTCCTTACCCATGTTATCTTCTCTGAACTCAGTCACCTTATGAAGAACACAAGTGACAAAAGTGACTGTCACTGTTTTCATATGAGGAAACTGAGTGCTCCGTGACTGAGCGCTGACCGGCAGCACAGCCCTGCACCAAAAGGCTTTAATCTTTGCTGCTTTCCAGAAGGACCTGGCAGTTTGTTGGTGCAGCCAGTCCTCGAGTGTAAGGGCCAGGGCATGAGCATGGGGGAAAGGTATCAGAAAGGTGATTTTTGTTGTTTGTTCGTTTCGTTTGGTGTCAGGGGTTGAACCCAGGGGTGCCTAACCACCGGCTTCACTAGGTTGCTTAAGGCGTCAGTAAGTTGCTGAGACTGGCTTTGAACTTGTGCTCCTCCTGCCTCAGCCTCCTGAGCCACTGGTATTACAGGCATACGCCACCATGCCTGACTAGGTACCAGAATGATTTAAAAAGAAGAAAAATCAATGAAAAAGGATTGAATAGGTATAAGAATCACTAGAGAGGCGATGTGCTCCATGTGTCTTAGGATGAAGGTTTTAGGTGAACAACTGCATATAATAAACTATGATTTCTAAAAATATGGTTCACAAGACTCCTTTAGTACCAAAACAAGTCACAAGGCATTGCTTTTTGGCAGATACTTGGGGCTAAACCTGTTGTCATCTCCTGGGATGGCACAAGACACACTTCTGAGATAAAGCTAACTTCTCAAACCAAAGTGAGGATAGATCAAAAGGCAACAGGTGAAATCAGACTAAAGATTATTGTGTCAACTATTGACAAAAAAAGGTAGCAAACCGATCAATGTGTTGCATCAGGACATCCATGTTAACTTACCTGAGCCTGAACACAATTAAATATATTGATCTGGAGGACTATGAATTCATTGTGTTTGCTTAATTTAGGAAAGAAAAATTGTTAATAGGGGGGAGATAGGAGAACACCAACCTTCTCAAGCAAGGAGTTAGCTGGAATTTGGTATGAGGGTAGAGGGAGAAGTAATGGAACTCACTAAAGTGCACAGTTGTGGGGCAGAATGCCTCATCAGGTGTCTCGGGGTCTGGGGATTCCTGCGCTCTGACTTCAAGCTCATCCAGCAGCCACTAAGGGAACTGGAGAACCGGAAAATACTGCTGAGGATGGAGTAAGTGGTCTTTGGAAAGAGTTCTTTCCCCTTGTAAAGCAATTAACTGGCTTTGGTGTATAGTTCAGGTCTTTGGATATAGTTGATGTGAGTCTGTTTCCATGGTGCAACTAATTCTGATCAGCAAATCAGAGCCCTGATCATGAAACATAATGAGAGTGCTGAGACCCTTTGTTCTTTTGACCATCCTGTTTGATGACAGCCAGTCTCTCGGACCACAGCTCTACAACTCTTCCCTATTGAGAGTAGACATATGCTCTTTTCTTTTATTTAAATGAATAATTTGCTTGTGGCATGCGGGGCAGTAGGCAGCTCTGTTTGGGGATGGTGGCAGCCTGTGCTGGGATTGGAGAGAACAGGAGTTCTTGTCTTCATGTTAATCTTTGATATTTTGAGCTATTTAACTTCTAGCTAGGTTTCCTCATCTATATAGTGAGGGATTTCATTAGATGAATTTACCCAAAGTCACTTAGTTGGGCAGTGACAAATGAACTTTTAACCCATTACCTTCTCCTACCTTCCTTTCCTTATCCTCCTCAAATTTAGGAGTATAGCTGAATTGGAGGTAAGTCCCAAGAGAACAGTAAGGTAGTTTCCTTCTTTTTAACTGGATTGGGACCAGGGTAGGTCATGCATACACTTCTGTTACCTGCACAAAGACCCCATCAATAAAGATTCAACTGTACTACAAACCAGTGCTTCTCAGCCTTCCCCGGCTCACCGGACCCATATAGAAACTGGTGCTGATTTAAAAGGATATTTGTTTGTAGCAACCTGGGATAAAGGCATCGGGCTGTATATGGCCACCCCAAGGGGTGAGAGACTTGGCATACCTATAACCTATTTGCCCAAGTGTACTGACTGGAATGTTCCATCATAAGCCCTCTCAAACTAGTTGCTACCAGGAGCAAAGCCAGATTAAGTTATTTCCTCTTTTTGGGATTCATCTCTGATTGGTAGAATTCTTTCTTTTTGTCCAAAAATAGAGGTGCAATTTCTAATTCTCCCGGTCATCAATTGCACAGTGAAGGTTTCTTGTACAAGAGACAGTAGGAAAGAACACACTTCTTTGGTTTGGTGACTTTCTGCAAAGCAAGGATGCAGTCTACAGACTACTGGTTTCTCTGTATTGCTTGTTTTGATGTTGCTGAGCTCCACACCGATCAGCACCACGGTCTACAATCTGCACAACTTATTTAACGGTGTGGTATGCTTCATCCCTCAAGTTCACATCTTAAGACATGGTCTGAAGCTGACCTCCATCATTTCAAGATGTTCTTTCAGTCTTTGTGTTTGTACTCTACAGAGCTGTCCTGGGAAAGTCTTTTCCTGTAATACACTCAAACTTCTAGATCCCCTTTCCACATTTCAAAAATTTACTTGTTAATGGATAATAGTAATTTACTTTAATGTTGACATCTGCATGCACTGTCTTGTCAGTGCCTTTTTTCTTCTTTGTAAATGAAGTATAGATAACATATGGTAAAGTGTTAGTACGACTCTTGCCCAACCCAACAGTCTTGGCACTCCACTCACGTTTGCAGGCCTTCCGCAGGTATTCCCTGCATAGCTTCAATATTAACTATTGCATTCGCTCTTCCTTCTCCTCATTTCCTGATTCTCACCTCATGATTTTCCTCTCTTCCCTCCTTACGTCTATTTTTTCATTTTCTTACTCATTTCCTTTTACTTTCTTCCTTTCTCTCTCTCTCTCTCTCTCTTTTTTGGTCTCTCCCATTTATTTCTTTAACCCATTTCTTTTGGTTCCACACTGTGTACTTGAATTAGAACTATTCTCATTATTCTTCCCCACTTGCATGAGCAGTTGCTAAGCTTCTGACCTCTCTACTATTGGCACATTATTTCATCATTCAATTATTCACACTGGAGTTCAGAGGTAATTCCTAGTGTCAGTATCTGTTGTATGGGGTTTCCTAGTAAATAAATAAGATTCAGTTTACCAAGACCAGGAGTGGAAGTGAAAACCACAAAGCAGGAACAACATTGTAGGGAAACTTCAGCAACCAGTGGATAGAGCTGGTGTTTCCGAGTGAGAAGTAGGACATGGATCTGAAGACAACATGAGAAGGAATGAAAAAGTAACCACGATAGCTCTTTTTATGGTTCCTGTTCTAGTTACTTATTGCTATATGACGACAAAACAAAACAAAACATTGTAGTCTTGGAGTTGATTTGGCTTACCTAGAAGGCCTCTCAGACGGTTGCACACAGGTGGTGGATGAGCTAGAATCTGGGGTTAATGGAGGCTGTTGGCTACTTCAGTTGGGACAGTCAATTGGAACGCCTACCTGTGACTTCTCCATGTGGTCTGGGCTTCCTTATAGCATGATGGCTGGGTCTCAAGAGCAAGCATCCTAAGAAAAATCCAGGAGTAAACTGTATGGCCTTTTATGAAGAAGTTTTGAAGTTACAGTCTCATTCCTATAGTCCACTGGTTGAAGTTGTCACAAAGGTCCATTCAGGTTCAAGGGCAAGGGAAAGAGAATTCACTTCTTGATGGGAGATAGAAAGATCGCATTGTCAAAAGAGCACATGGGATGAGAGATACTGTTATGGCCATCACTGGGTGATGTAATCTGCTACGATCTGTCCTCTCTGGTCACAGTGACTCACACCCCTCCTATGTGCAAAGTATCTCCTTCCCAAGACCTCCAGATCTCATTGTTTTAAGGCATCAAGTCAGGCTAGGGGGTAACAAAAGTGTAGGATTTCTCCCACTCTTTCTGTCCTATTCTTGTCCCCATTCTTTTGATTAGAAAAGAAGAGTTTCTCTTAGAGTCTTTTCTGTCCATGCCACTTAAACAGTTCTGCGTTCCTGGATGTCCTGAGATTATACCAAGTGATCGGGAAGGGGAACAGCCCAGGACATTTGCAACCTCCTTGGTCTTTCTCGGAGTTTCGATTTCTCTCCTGAAGGCACCTGCTATTATTTCCAGTCAGAGTCCTTATTAGTTGCTTTATGTATCCTCTCCAGGGTTCTTAGATATTGTTAGAGGGGAGGTACCACGGCATCTACTCACTCCATCTTAACTGGAACCAGGTCTGGAAGCCCTTTCTTTCTTTCTTTCTTTCTTTCTTTCTTTCTTTTCTTTTCTTTTCTTTCTTTTTTTTCAAAGAGAGGGGGAGATAGTGAGATGAAGAGAGAAAATCAGTTTTATGTATTGTTTTCATCTGGCCTTCTATCTGGAAAGGCTAGAAATGAGAAACCATATCATTTTCTCACCCAGCAAGTTTTGTCACCTTTATATTCAACGGTTTGTTCTTTAGCTCACCTTTGTTCTCTCTTATTTTATTGTAGAGCGGTAGAAGTCTAGTGGCACTTTAAACACCTTGCCTGGAAATCTCCTTAGCTAAATCACACAGTTCATCAATATATTTCCTATTTTCCAAGTTATCCCAGGTTTCAATATTGCTAAGCTTCCAACCACTACGTAAAAATGTCTCTTTTCTTCCAGATTCCAATAATATTTTCCTCATGTTCATTTAAGCCCTCACTGACAGTTCCCTCAAGGCTCCTCTACCTTCTATCGACTGCTCAGTCCCAAAGCCAGTGCCACACGCTTTAGATTTTTATTACAGCAACTCCTGTATCAGTATCAGTTAAAGTTTGATCAGAGATGCATAATCACCTTCAGCAGAACAAGGAATTTATTGTAGGGATTAGAATTTACATGGTTAGAGGATCTGGTTAGGCAGCCTGCAGCCTGTCATCACTATCCAGACTCAGGCCTGAGGTCCCCAGGGCTGGATTTATGAGGGGAAGATATATGTGAAGTAGGAGAGAACAAGCACACACTGGCATCTGCATGTGTGAGAAGGGACCCATGAGGGTGACCTGGAGCCATGGCCTTCCATACTGGTGTCTCATGCCTCCAACCCTCCTCCTCTGATGGTGAAGGCGACCTGCAGAAGAGCTGGTGCACTTCACAGGCAGCTGCTTACTAACCTGGCCCAGGATTCAGGGAAATGAAGAAACAGGAACTACAGGCCTAGATGCTGCCCTGTGCCAATACCATGCGCCAGTAGATGCATGCATTGTGTGAGCTATGACGGTGCCTGACCCTACACTGGTTTCTTGACACTAAACATCATTGCTGTTTCACTTCTGCCTTCCAAAGTTGGCGCAGATGTTTGGGAAATAAAATTCTACTCTAGCTACGTTAACACAATACAAAGAAAGATGCTACAGGGACTGGAGTGGTTGCTCAGTGGTTAGAGCTCTTGCCTGGCATGCGTGAAGGCCTGTGTTCAAACCTCAGCACCACATACACAGCTAAGTGTCAGAGAAACAAAGACCAGATGAAGAGATAAATAAAATTAATTCCCCCCCCCACTCTCTTGCTCTTTCCCTCTCCATCTCTCCCTCTTTATCTCTTATAAAAACAAAAACAAAAGCAAAAAAAGAAAGCTATTATAATCCCAAAGCTCCTGTCCAGAAATTAGGAGTGTGGCCTCAGAATGCACAGAGACCGGCCATTTGAGGATTTATGTAAATTTCGTATATTAGTCCATTTTCCACTATTATAACAAAACACCTGAGGTTGGGTAATATGTAAAGAGAAGGTTTATTTAGCTCATGGTTTTGGCGGCTGAAAGTCCACAGTCAGGTGGCTCCATTAATTTGGCCTCTGGTGAGGGTCTCATGGTGGATGGCACCACAGCAGTGGGGACATTTGCAAGAGCAGCAATATGGTGAGATGGGAAGCTGAAGACTGAGGACCCCTCCTTGTGGTCCTACCTTTTAAAGGTGCTTCCTAGGGTGAGTGGCCTCCCTCACGGGCTAACTTCACTGGGTCCTTTGTTCTGTTGTACTTTGCAGATGAGGGAAAGAGCAAAGCTGTGGGTGCTGCTGGAATGTGAACAGGGTGGGCAAGGATCCATGCAGGAAGGTGCGAGCAGGAGTGAGAGGGTGGTGGATGAGTGATAAGGGGCAATGACCTTGCACAGTCAATTAGTTCTGCAGTGGAACCCCTGCCACACCCCAGCTCCAGAAACCCTGCAACTGCCATATCTACACGTTCCACCAGCTTGTGGCCTACTTTCTGCTTCCTGCTACCTATCCCGCTGGATGCTCAGTTCATCTAGTTTAGCTCAAGGTTTGGTTTTCTAACCTGATACCTATTAGTCAAGCCTTCCCTAGGCCTTGGGTCCCCATTCTGAACAGTTGCTATGGCTCTGGACTTGCATCAAACCTTTGATTTAGACCCCAGACTCACTTCTGTTTTTCAGTCAAGCAAAGATTCTGTGTGCCACCTTGGCAACCAAACAATCAGATGGCCTTGCTATTCTTGCAACTCTCTTACCATGAATCATCTCCAGGTACCCCTGAGAGGATCTGTCTGCTTGTAACATCAGCTATGCTTTAACACTGGATCTTTGGAGTCTAATGAGGATAGTGTTATTTTAATGAAGTCTATGTCTCTACAGTAACTGACCTGGCACGTTAGAATGGTACCAACAGATCCCATTGAGTGGGATACAGGGCCAGTTGCTTTTCTGGCATTATTTCTACTCCTCAAAAATCCCTGAACAAAAAAGACTACATTTTCCTAATTTTACAGCAGAGAAAACTGATTCTCAACAACTTCACTCAGCTAGTATGTCAAAATATTGACTGGGACCCACATCTCCCAAATCCAAGGCTAGGACACCATGGGGCCTTCATTCAGGCCTTAACATGTGCTAAAACCAGCCCTTAGCCCAGCCTGGGTCTCACTTTCTGAGGACTTACTGAATTTTCCTGTATTTCCCAGTTGAGAAATTCTCTTAGCCTCTCTCAGAATGCTCCCCTTGGTATTTGTAGCATTAAGTAACATTAAAACAGCTCCTACAGTGAACTGTATTCCCCGAATTTCTTTGGGAAATACGTGCTAAGTTAAAACTTTCACATGACGTAAAAGTTTCTTTACCCACGTGGTCTTGATGGAGTTCTCTCTGGCTTGGTCTTGATTTTTTCCCCCCCAGGAAATGAACCCCGGGACACATAACCACTGAGCCACATCCACCAACCTTTCTTTTATGTTTATTTTGAGACAGGGTCTTGCTAAGTTGCTTAGGGCCCCACTAAGTTACTGAAGCTGGATTTGAACTTGCAATCTTCCTGCCTCAGCCTCCTGAGCTGCTGGGATTATAGGCCTGTGCCTGGTCTAGATCTTTTATCTCTGCAATTTGCTTATCTAGAACCTCCATCTCTTCTTCCTATTCAGGACATACAGCCCCCTGCATCTCACAGAATGTACTTACATTCTAGAAACATCTCTTAAAATTTCATACATAACTTTCCTGCCTATATTTTTAAAAAATTAATACTGACTTATCTTTATGTATACATAAACACAAATGCTGATTAGTATTTTTAAATTTTTAGTGTAATGTAGTGATACATAGTGGTGGGGTTCATTTTGGCATATTCATAAATCATGTAGCATAGTTTTCTCCATTCTAATCCTCAGTACTGTCCCCTTCCTTCTCTCCCTCCCTCCCCTATCCTCTTCCTTTACTCTATTGGTTTTCCTTCTATTTATTTATTTTTAATTGGTACATTATAGTTATATTTAAAATTGGAATGGATTGTGATATATTCATATATGCGCATAGCATAATTTGGTCAAATTCACTCCCCAGTTCTCCCTTTCCCTCCTCTCCTGCCTCCCCTTTGATCCCCTGCTCCTCTCTCTGCTGCTCTCCTATTTTCATGGGATCCTCTTTTTAATTCCTTTTTTCTGTCTAGCTTCCTCATGTGAGAGAAAACATTTAACCCTTGACTTTCTGAGTCTGGCTTATTTTACTTAGTGTGATGCTCCACTTACCAGCAAGAGACATGATTTCATGCTTCTTTACGGCTGAGTTGAAGTCCATTGTGTATACAGACCACATCAGCTTTCTCCATTTGTCTATTGATGGGCATCTGGGCTGGCTCCACAACTTGGCCATTGTGAACTGTGCTTCTATAAACACTGGTCTGCATGTGTCACTCTAGGATGCTGCTTGTAGTTCTTTTGGATAAATACTAAAGGGTAGGAGAGCTGGGTCTATAACAGTTCATTCCTAGTCTTTTGAGCAAACACCCTACTGTCCCACCTTTATTTTTTAAGAACAAAGTACATTTGAGGACTTGCCAACTTAATTATACGTTCTTAAGGTACAACACTGTAGAGGCTTAGCCATATTTCTCAAGTAGAATTTTGCGCTGCTATTTCATGATATTAACCCATTAAACGCCAAGTTTTCAATTCTTTTGATAGTTCAGTAAAATCAAAACAGGTGCATTAAAATAGGTTGGAATCTAGAGCTTATATATATATAAATGTATATATAGTTATATTAATTAATATTGTTATAATTATTATATCACAGTATAATTATATCATTATTATAATTATATACTAAATTATGGATTATATATTTTATATAATACTTAAGTTTTTATAGGTCTTTCACATCTGAAAACAAAATAGGGTGAGAGGGCTAATGAAGTACTGTATATTCCTTTAAGACTTGGTTTAGAGACCAGTTTTGCAAATATTTTCTCATTTCACCCTAAAAAATCCCTAAAAGGAGTAGGCTAGTTAGTGTCTTACAGATGATGAAACAGGCTCAGAGTGGGCGAATGACTTGGTGTGACCCAGTAGCTGATCTTTGCAGATTGACTACAATGCATACCACATGGTCTCATTGGTCAGGTGGGTCTTCTGACTCCTTGCAGTGCATATCATGAAATAAAACCCACCCTCTGTTGGAGGTCCCATGTTCACAGTTGCATGTAGAAGAATCAAGAGACTGGAATGTGGGTGATGTGGGGGTAGTTCTGGTTGAAGGACAAATGCATGTCATATTGTTACCTTATATGCATTTGTGATTGTACAATAACTGAACTCCTTAATAAAAAATTAAAAAAAAAAAAGAAAAGGAATTCTGAACTGTGCTTATACCTTGTGGCTGTTGTGAGATAGAGATGTGGTTGAAATGATGTGATCCTACATCTCCTTTGTTGTCCTGAGTCTGAGATATGGAACATTCAACCTCTTCCTCTAGTTCTTTCGTCTCCAGGATACAACAGGTGAGGAACATCAAGTCACACTGATGGCAGATGGTATCACTCACTGTGTAGGTGGACCTCAAGAAAGTCTCTCATTCCCTTCACTCTCGCTGAGTAGGTATGTACCAAATCTCTTCATCAGCGGTTCAGGAACTGATCATCTGGTGGGAAGAAACAGAGTCTGATGGTATATGATCTCCTGCTGGTTTTGTGCAAGTTAAATAAGACCTGATGAGAACAAACCAGCGATGTAAAAAGCTGGAGAAGAAACACCAGGAAGAGAGAAAGGAAATAGAAGGCCCTGGGGAGAGACTGCATGGCTGTTTCAGGAAGAGAAAAGAGGCCTATGTGGTTTAAGAAAGGCTTGGCACATTTCTTTTGTAAAGGGGCAGCTGGTAAATATTTTAAGTTTTGTGGGCCATCCAGGCTCAGTTACAACTGCTCAGCACTGTTATTTTAGTGCAAAAGCAACCTGGGACAATACACAAATGAATGAGCATGGCTGTGTTGCTCTAAAACTTTATTTATGGACACTGAAATTGGAATTGCATATAATTTTCATGTGTCACAAAATGATGTTGTTCTTTTTCTTTTTTCTCAACCATGCAAAAATGTGAAAACCATTATTTATTCAAGGGCTGTATAAAAACAGGCAATCATCTGGACTTTGCCTGAAGGTTGCTGTAGTGACCCCTATGCTAAAAGCCAAGTGAGTAGGGCAAAGAATATTCCCAGGTGAAAAGAGAGAGAGGTAGGTAGGCATGGGCCAGCACACATGCAGAGAGAGGGTTTGTGGGCCACTGAAGGGAGTGAACCTTATTTTAAATGCTGTGGGAAACGTGTGAAGAGCTTTAGGCAGGAAAGTGATGATATATGATATATTTTCACAACACTTGGGTGCATCTGAGCAGAATGAACTATTGGAAAACAAAAGTAGCAGATACACCAGTAAGAAACCTGTTCAGCAGACCAAGCACTCAAGTAGGAATTAGATCCCCACCCTCCAAAGAAATGACCCGGTGGGGTGATGAAGAGTTCAAGCATCCAGGAGAGGCCCTGGCATGTACTATATACTCAATGCTCATTCCATACAGTCTCCTCCTGCGTCTGGTAATAGAAACTGATCTTACTTGACTTGGTCCAAATCTCTCACTAGTCTCAAAAAAATGGTCATTCTAATAGAAATGGATCAGATAATATCATTAAATGTAAGTGGACAGGGGCTGGAGCAGTAACTCGGCAGTTACAGCACTTGCCGGGCATGCGTGAGTAACATGGGTTCAAACCCCAGCACCCATGTACACAACTAAGTGTCTGAGCAACGAAAGCCACGTGAAAACCTCAGTAAAAATTGATTCTCTCTGTCTCTGCCTTTCTCTCTCACTGTCCTTCTCTCTTTAGAAAAAAAAGTAAGTTTCAGTTTTGTTAATTACTCTTGAGAAACACACACACACATACACACAGGATGGTTAATTTTGTGTGTCAAATTGACAGTGTTAAGGGATGCCCATATACATTCTTTCTTTCTTTCTTTTTTAAACCAATTTTATTTATTTTTTAATTTGTACTTCATTTCTCTGACATATAATTGTGTTTGTGATGCTGTGGTTTGAACTTGGGTCCTTGTGTGTGCCAGGCAAGTGCTCCAATCAATGAGCCACCACTCCAGCCTCTAGATATGTTATTTCTGAGTGTTTTTGTGAGGATGTTTCTGAAAGAGGTTAGCATTTGAATTGGTAAATTAAATAAACAGGGACCCTCACCAGTGTGGGGGAGCATCATCCAGTCTGTTGAGGAAGGGCCAGAAAAGAACATAAAGGCAAAGGAAGGGTAACTTCCTTTCACTGCCCAATCCAGGACATCCATCTTCTCCTGCTCTTGGACATTGGTGATCCTTGTTCTTGGGCATTTAGAATCAGACCAGGACTTACATTATCATCTTGCCAGTTTCTCAGGCCTTCAAATGTGGACTGATCACACCACTGGCCTACCTGGGTCTCCAGCTTGCAGACTTCAAGTGGTGAGCCTTCTTGGCATCTATAGTCACATGAACTAATAGCTGTAATAAATCTCTTTCTTTTGGTATATACACGTGTGTATGTATATGTGTATGTATACGCACATAGCATATACATATGCTCATGTGTGTATGTATATACATACACACATATACAGTATTGGAGTATAAACATATGTAACCCATTGGTATTTTGTTGAGCCATATGACATAGCTAAAGTTTTTTCTACAGGTTGAAATTCAGCAAGATGTCAAGATCACTGGACTTATTATTGCTCTGGAAACAGATTTAGTCCCCACCTCCGCCCCGCATCAGGTTTATTTGCACAAACAACACAGGAGTACACAGTCCCAGGCAGATGGCAGCCCAGGGGGTCACATCAGTCATTCTGTCCTCATATTGACAGACGGAGGCCTTTGCTACGAAGCCTTCATGGGGACCTGGGCACGTTTTGGAGCCTGAGCCAGAGCTGGGTTATAAGCATATGTCACCAAGTGTCTGGGTAAAATGCTGTTTTAGTGCACAGGTGTTTTGCCTGCATGACCACAAGCTAAATATCTGGATAAAAGATATTTTCTTTAGTGTTGACCAGATGTTTGGTATTATGGAATAGATTCAGCAATGTAGTTTATGTAACTTGTGAGTGAAACACAAAGTTAACAATGACTTGAGGCTACTCTTTGGTTCCTTCTGAATGTGGCTGTGAATAAGTCCACCACCATCATCGGATCAGCCTGTCTACTAACAAATGCCCTAAGAGGGCCCAAGGAATTCCTGTCTGTAGGCACTCATCTGCCAACTGTAACATTTCTCTTTCATTCCTCAGGAATCAGTTAAAGTGTCACAAGGAAATAATTTTCAGTCTATAGTTTCAGAGTCTGAACATTGTTTAGAGATCTTATTAAATGTACAAATTTATTCCACATGTTGGTTCTAGGATTTCCCCCTGCAATCCCCAATTTTTAGTTGAAAAACTTAGCTTTATAACTCTACAATATCTTGAATATATAATTCAATGAAATCCCTTAGGTTTAAAAACAGAACTGCATTAGAATATAGAATGAATGTATTTGTCAGATTGGTGCTCTCTATGGGATGAGTGAATGTTTAAAAGTCAGAAAGCTGCTGTTAGGCTTTTAAAGACTGGATATTAGTAACAGTCTCACATATAAATGTATTTTTAATCCTTTTATTTTTCAACCTACTCTGTTAGGCACAGTTCAAATCCTACTAGCTGCTGGAAGCCTTCTAAGCCTTTCCTTTAGTAGTCCTTGATATGCTTCTTTGTTTACTATCTGTAATAGTATGCTTTTAGTTACTGTAATAGAATATAAACAGATACTTTATACAGAAAAGAGGTTTATTTAGCTCACAGTTTTATATATTCAAAACATGGGAGCAGCATTTGCTTGGCTCTGGTGTAAGCCTTTTGATTCTATCACAATATGGCAGATGGTATCATGATGGGAGCACCCATGTCAGAGGGAGAGATCACATGGAAAGATAAGAAGCCAGAAGGATTCAGGGACCAGGCTTGCTTTTGTGGGGAACTAACCAGGGTCCCAAAAAACCTACATGAACCATTTCTGAAGGTGGCACATCCAAGAACAAGACCTAGTCACTTTTCAGTGAGCTCCACCTCTGAAAAGTTTCCACCACCTGGAAATTGCCACACAGGATGTTGAGGGGCGTGGGGAGGGGGAGGAAATAGAAAGGGTATCAAGGAGAGTGGAGGGAGTATGGGGGAATCAACTCAGAGGGGAATCTTCGACTTCCCTGAGAAGTCCAATTAACACAGGGGTTCAGTAGGGGTAAACATGGAACCATGGGGAAACCATGGAATGGCATCAGCCTTGGCTTGTTCTTGATTGTTTGATAATGATTCCTTCCTAATTGTAAGACCATATTTAACGAAGAAAAGAAAAGAAAAGAAAGAAACTACCACATTGGGAACCAAGCTCCAGCACATGAACCTTTTGGGGGAAAACACATAACTATCACCAAACCAGAGAACTATGTGGAATTTTTAGTTTTGAGTGTGACTGATGAAAGTATCCTGTTGATGCAATGTGTATGCATCTCCTCGTGAATAACTGTTCAGAAGAGTCACACAGGAAATTGGATGGAAGCACCCACTTTCCCCAAAGCCTCCCAACTGGCACTGTGGATTTCCAAGGGGCTTTGGGAAGAAAGATACAGAGCGCTTTGTTCTTAAAGCATACTCAGTGGACAACTCCATCAGCCACTTGCTTCTTTCCAGTGAATATATCAGGTTGCCTGGAAGGAAGTCATGCGGGTTCTTCAGGGTGGTGTGGGAAAGCTCTTAGTGTAAGGAAGAAAACCTTTAGAATGGGGACAGGACTCAGGCTGGCATGAGGGCTTACCCTTCAACCCTTTTACAGTTTAGGAAATGCTTATCCTTCAGGCTGCAGAGATAATGTGCAAAGGACTGAAATGGGCCCTTCCCACAGGGAGAGTAGGAAAATCTCATAGGGAACTAAAAATCCTGCCGTATTGGGTCTAGTGGGTGACTTTGGACTTTAGGATGAAGGACTCCAGCCAGGAGAGCCCTGGAGTGATACAAACTCAGTGGATAGTCAAGACCCATCTACTTATAATTAATACCCAGGGAAATTTAATCTCCTCTCTCTCTAACAAAAGAGAAATCAGAAATTAAAAGTGATTATAACTTTCATTTTTATTTTTCTCTGCATTTCCACATTTTTGTTTTGTTTTAAAATTATCGTTGTTTTTTCAGTACACACAGGTAATCAATGTTAACAGCTCATTATATATACCTTTGTCTTTTTAAATTCAAACTGTTTTGGACAAGTCACTGTTGTTTGCACAAAAGAGATCATAATACGAAAGTGTGCGTATGGATCTTCATTCTTTATCATTCAGCCTTTCCAGATGAATAGCTATTCTTATTTGTTCTTTTTTGATGGTTATTAACATCCCATAGAACACATTGGTTTATTCATTCAGTACTGACAAAAATTTAAGTTGTTTCAAGTAATTTTATCATTATGGATACATCTATAGTTTTCTAGTGTTTTGTGATAATTATGCAGTATTGATTTTAGAAAAATATAATTTAAAATATACCAAAGAGAATAAAAAGCGCAGTCAAGCAGCAGAGACAGATGAATACATGCAAGTGTCACCTGGGAGTGGGGCTCCACACCATTTCCCTCTTGCAATCTTTCACGGTAGGCTCTGCCTCCTAGTGCACTCTGTAAGTGCCTTGAGATCAGGATCAGGAGAAATCATTTCCTTCTTCTTTCTAAAATGCTGAGCACAGCCCGGCCAGGGGCAGGCAGCCTCATACCCACACACCCAGTGCGCTCGCACAGTGTCTTCTCAAAATAGACTTTAGAGGTGGAATGCAATTTTCCCATGTATACAATGTAATAAAATGGTATATTCCAGGCCAGCCCACAAAGTTTTTATTTTTGATTCAGAATGAAAAAAACCTATATACTTATTAGTGTTTATTTCTGTGAGAAAAAGAAAATGTTTTGAATTCCAAATGAGGATCTGGGTGCAGGAAACCCTCCTCTAATGTGTGTGTGTGTGTGTGTGTGTGTGTGTGTGTGTGTGTTTGCATAGGATGTGTGTGCATTCATGTATGTATGAGAGAAAGACAGAGAAGCAGGGGGATAGAGAGAGAGACAGAAAAAGGGAAGGAGGGAACCCTTTCCCTAATTGCTCTCAAATGAGATACTATTCTCTTTACCCTTCTGCTAATCTGTTCATCTATGAAAATCCCACCTGCAAAAAAACAATATCATGAGTAATCATGAAAATGCCAGAGAAAGCAAAAACAGCAATTTAATGTTAAATGTTTATTTTTTTTTTGAGTTCTCATTTATCTTTAAAGTCTAAGAATTTGAATTTGGTTGTTATTAACATGGAACTGAAATTTGCATATAAGCAAAATGAAATTTACCATTAGAAAAGATTCATTAGTTGTTATAGATTTCTTTGAATTTTTGGTCTTTTTAAAATAGTGCATTTACAATATTATATTTAAGCTTAAGCATGACTTGTAAGTTATTTTCATACATTAGGAGCACCGAATTCCAAAAGTTTTATTTTTTTATGTTACACGTTCTTTCAGCGAGTCAATATTTGAACTGTTAAGAAAAAAACAAATCCTTTTGAAAAATGAGTGTTTAGACAAAAGACTAGTTGAAACTGTATAGCATTTATAAGGAAAAATTATCTTGCATGTAATTTAAAGATACATAAATTTAAAAAATTCTTCAGACTACAGTTTAAAATATCTTAGATATTGAATTCAGTGCTTTCTTATTTGAAACACTATGGGAAAACCAGCTAAAAGTTCCAATCAATTTACATAAAAATCATGAAGTAAGTAAATTTTTGAGAAGCCCTATGAAATTATCTAAAAGTTTTAGGTGTAATGGTGCATGCCTATAATCCCAGCATCTTGGAAGGCTGAGGCAGGAGGATCACAAATTCAAAGCCAGGCTTAGCAACTTAGCAAGACTCTGTCTCAAAATAAAAACATAAAAAGGGCTGGGGATGTGGCTTAGTGGTTAAGTGCCCCTGGGTCCAATCACCGGTACTATATGTTTGTGTTTGTGTGTATAAAATTTCACATGGATAAAAATAAGCCATTCTAAAAAAACGTTAATTTTTCAAAAGACAAGAAACATCACCCATAGTCCCATCACTGAATGACAACTACAGTTCATATTTTGATGCATTCCCCTTTGGTTTTGTCTGTGATCATCTTTACAGTGCTCTACTGAACATATAAAATTTTATTTTCCTTTTACTCTCTAAGTGTAGTGTAAATGTTTTCCACTATCACACTTAGGTTCATGATAAGCAAAAATATCCACAGATATAAAGTGTATATGTGGTCAGTTATATAAGCATTAAGAGAGTAACAGGAGCAGGGATAATGTTCCT
Source organism: Aplodontia rufa (assembly GCA_004027875.1). Taxonomy (NCBI): domain Eukaryota; kingdom Metazoa; phylum Chordata; class Mammalia; order Rodentia; family Aplodontiidae; genus Aplodontia; species Aplodontia rufa. Next base: position 44,621 of record PVKS010007189.1, on the reverse strand, counting down.
CCTGTTTCTCAATCAGGAAAAAAGAGTTGACAGAAAGGGTCAAAAGAGCCGGGCATTATGTGCATACATTGTACAATGCATGGCCATAATTCTGCTGCTTTCCTAACACTGAAAACATGAAAGGTTCTCAAGATGGAAAGTAAAAGCCAGAAAGCTTGGAGACAATTTGCACATTGATGATGGACCCATTACTTGGGCGTCTCTGAGGAGGCTGACTGGGCTGCCCGGCTCACCCTGTGTGAACCTGGCTAACTACGGAGCTGTTTGCATAACCTTGGGTTGCCTGGTCTACATTCTTCTCTCCATTCTATGGTGCTTCAAGCACGGCTACTTGTGTTTTCTTTCTTACCTCCAATGATCCAAAATTAGAGTTAGACCAGTGGTATTAGTGGCTTCGATCTTTTTTCTGTTTTTCATTTTATTTAAAGTAGCAGAATATTTTTACCAAATGACGTTCTACTCAGAACTTCACTGTGCGAACTAGAAAAAAGTAGATCTTCTTTGTTTAGAAAAGAGTGGAATTTAAAGCCAAGATCCACAGTTTGATGTTGAAAAAGTATGTGGTGGGGGATTTAAACGATTTACTTTCAACTTACAAAACATTCAGGCAAGTCGTGAAATTTTACTTATGCTGATTGGCCAGCAAAAAGTCAGAGAAACTATCAAGTAAGGATTTTCTTCTGATGGGAAAAAAATTCTGAAATTTTTAGAAATAAAAAAGTGAATTTGAGACCATTATAATTCTGGAATGAATGCTGATTTTGTGGTGACACAATCCCTGAAAATCATCACTGTTCTCTCAAAACAGTCTGAAGAAAATAGTGTATTCCTCAAATCCACAGCTGAATATATCTTCTTATTTTTTTTTTAAATCAAATTTTCCCCCTGGAGGAATGGGGTGGTAAAAAGACATTAATTAAATTGATTAACTTCATTTATTTGTAGAGCTAGAAATCAGAAAGTTAAAGAGGAATAAATATTTGACAGGATTTAAAAATAGAAGAAAAAAGACTGAATATAAATAATGCTGTGTTTCTCAGCAAATTCATCATACAACGGATGGAGAAATAATGAAAGAAGGGGCAAATCTCTCTAAAAAAGTCAACAAACTAAGAAATACTTGCATTTCATTGGTGATGAGGAGTCGGCTGGGAGATTTATAGTGTGATTGTTTAAAACCACAGGTGGATCCTGTTAGAACCCTTCAATATCTTCCCACTGCTTGTAGAATAAAATTCAAACTCTTTGATCTGATTCCTGCCCACCTGTCCCCCACATTCTGTCACACTCAGCTCTGGAGTCACACTTGCTTTCTGTCGGTTCCCAGATTATGCCCAGGCTCTCTTGCTTCTCGGTGAATCTGTCCCTGCTCTTTACTCTGCTTGGCTGTTTCATTGCACACTGGGTACTGGTTACGTGTTAAATTGTATTTCCCTCCCTGAAATTCATACGTTGAAGTCCCGACCTCTAGGACCTCAAGATGTGACCTTATTGGGAAAAATGGTCAATGGGGGATGCACTTGGTTAAGATGGTGTCATCACGGTGAGCTCCTAATTCTAGGTGACCATTACAGTATGTGTCCTTAAAATGGGGTGGGGATTTGGACAGGCACACAAACATAGACAGAACACTCTGTGGACATAAAGGCAAGAGATCAAATGATGGATTTGCAAGCCAGAGAGCACCCAAGATTTCTTGCAAATCATCAGGAGGCATGGAACAGATTCTCCTCTTCCGCCTACAGGAGGAACCAAACTCATGGACAAGCAGATCTTCAACTTCTACCCGCTGATAGCTGAGACAATACATTTCTGCTAATTTAAGCCACTCAGTTTGTGGTACTTTGTTACAGAAACCCAGGAGACTAATACTGAAACTTCTCTTCCTCAAGTTGTGGCTTAAAACATTTTCTTGGAGGAACCGGGTAAAAGAAAGATCAATGCCCCACCCCTGTACTGCCCAGTATTTTCTTGCAGAGCTCTTATTTATTTTTTGCAGAACACTAATACAAACCTGGAATTATTTTATGGGGTTGCTTGTTATTTTGTCTGTTGCCCTCACCCCCGCTAGACATAAGCTGCAGGAGACCCAAGGTCCTGTCTTGTACTTATGGCCTCACAGTAGCTCTCAGGACACCTGCACCCATCAGAGTGGGAAAAGATGTGTAGAGATGTGTCAAAGGTGAGGGGTCGGGGCTGGCATGCACAAGTACATGGATTCAAACCCCAGCACCGCGTACACAACAAAGTGTGGGAGTATCGAAAGCTGCATGAAAAACTAAACTTAAAAAATTGCTTCTCTCTTTCTCTTCTTACTGTCAGCTCTTTAAAAGAAAAAAGGTGAGGGATCAGCTCTAAAAACTGTGGATTCTCAAGCACAATTTAGATTTCATGGAGACATTTTGAGGATGCAAGAGAACTTAAAAATACTCAGTCCTTGCTTTTATGTTACATATGCCTTTCTGAATGGCGAATTTCCAAGCTTGTGCAAGGAGAATAAAGGTGTATCGTTCAAAATGCGATGACATTTGGGGAAGGAGAAAAAAACATAGCAAAAGCCTTAAACTTCACATGCTGTGGCTGGGAAGCTCACTGAGAAGTAGAAGATGTAGCAAAAAATTCTTCAAATACACTGGTAACCAGTGAATCAAGCGGTTTGCTTGAATTTAGATTATGCATTTGAAATTTGTGGTTTCAATACTTAAAAGCATTGTAGCCTTTCCTTTTTAAGAACTTCAAGATAAAATGATAGACACTTTCCACATTTATCTTTAAAGGTGAAAGCAACACTTTATAGTTTGTCACTATGGAGAAAATGAATATTTCATAGCCACTTGGGAAATCATGCCAAAAAAAAAAAAAAACAATTCGTAAAGCTTTCAAAGTTGAAAGTATTCCCTTTGGACAAGAAAAATGATCACTCCTCTCCTCCTCAAGCATACACACCACAGGTAAATAATGAAATCTTGGCAATTTTAGAGTATATATTTTTCTTTCTTCAAGAGAACAGGACAAAATGAATATTTATTAGTAAGGATTGGGTAATACATTACTCAATTTAAAGTCATGTTTCTCAGAGAATAATTGCAGCAAAATAAACCACATTTCAGAGTTCCCAGTAAAATGGAAGGAACAATTTTATGAAGTAATAGTCAAACATGCTCAAGAATTTCTGCAACTTGATGCCCATGATTCTTTTTTTTTTTTTTTAAAGAGGGACAGAGAGAGAAAGAAAGAAGCAATTTTTATTTAGTTTTTCATGTAACTTTTATTCCTCGGACACTTTGTTGTGTACGTGGTGCTGGGGTTTGAACTCGTGTACTCATGCTTGCCAGGCAAGCACTGTAACTATTGAGCCACCACTCCATCCAAAATGCCCATGATCCTTAAACTTTGCCTAAAGGCTTCTTCAACTCCACAATTCTACTGCCTTAACTAGAATTTAACTTGGCTCTATTTCTTTCATTCAATTTCGATGTCACGGTAATGTTCCCTGCAATGCAGGACTATTATCTATGGCTTTCTATTGGTTCACTCCTCTGGGAAATGTGGAAAAGCCATTTTCCATGATTCTGTAGTCCTGAGAATTATAGCACTGTATAGAGTGAAGCCCCAGCAGCCAGGACAGAAGTGGTACCAGTGGTACCGTGGAGAAAACAGGTGTGGATCCCTGATTTAATCACAGTGGTAAGTACTTGCTCTTGAGTTAGCATGCCATCATATTACACACTCTTGACTTTAATGTACAGTCCCAAAGGCTGTGATTACAAGTGGAGGTGATGTCTGGGCCATTCCTGGACTGTTACAATGGGAATTAACATGTCAATTGACTAGGCCTTAAGAAAACCTCTTGGAAGCCAGAAATTTTTCATTCATTTTGTTCACTGTTGTATATGCAGTGCAGAGAAGCCTTCGTGGGCACTTGGCAAATGTTTGCTACTTGAATGATTCTTTTATTAAATTATTTGTATTACAAAAATAAAAAAAAAATTTAAGTGTATTTTAAAAGGGTTCACTCTGAAAATATCTTTAAGTTTTCTACTTTTAAGATCCACTCGTGGAGAGATCTATTACTACCCTGTTCAAGGAATCATAGTTCTTACCCAACTTCCCTGAAAAGAAATTAGTACTAATGCATCCAGGTAGACCTCTCACAATGTTCCATTCCACAGGTGAAATATAACATTCTGCACCCATGAGAGCATTCTGGTTTTACTATACGAGACTGCTCAAATAACAGTGTTTATATTAGACTAAGGTGTTTGGTTCGACATCTTTGAATGACAAATGTGCTTTTGCTGCATGCTTCCAAAAAGTTTATATTTTTCTATTTTGATTCATTTACCAGAGAAATTGAGGACTATGTGCATCTCTTCAAAGAGCTAAGAAATACTTCTTCACTGTGTGTATCAATACCATGTGGATGTCCGGGGTCAAATTTTCATCTTTGGTCTGCGGTGACATGTCATCCAGGGTATAAGAACAGAGTGAAATTCATTCTGTTTTTATGAGTTCAGGGGCCTGGAAAATTGCAAACAATACCCATACCTCAGGGAGCTCCAGGGTCTGGGGAAAGCGGGGAGTCTGTGATGTCTCCCAGTTTCCTGGCTCGTTAATGAAGTGACAAAAATAAGGTCATGGGGAAAGATGTTTAGTTTTAGATAAGCATAATTTTTTTTTGCATCTGAGGAATGTCTAGAAAGCACTGTGTCCAGAGCTCAAAAGTTATAGATTTTGGCCAGGCATGGTGGCACATGCCTATAATCCCAGGTAGTTGGGAGGCTGAGAAAGGAGCATTTTCAATTCAAGGGCAGCCTGGGCAATTTATCGAGACCCTGTCTCAAAATAAAAAAACAAAAAAAGGACTGGACATGTAGCCATGTAGCTCAGTGGTAAAGCACCACTGGGTTCAATCCCCAGTACCGGAAAAACAAAACAAAACAAAAACAAACAAAAAACCCAAACAAACAAACCAGATTTTGGACTCATCTCCAAGTACAAACACTCCTTGACTTACAATAGGGTTATGTCCAGATAAACTTGTCATAAATTGAAAGTACTTTTGATACACTCAATCTGTGGAACCTTAGAGTTTCACAATCAGCACAGTGAAGGGAATTGGTCATTTCCCCTCCCGATCATGTGCTTGACTGGCATCTGGGGCTGGCTGCCCTTGCCCAGCATATCACTAGCCTGGGAAAAGATCAACACACAGCATTTCAAGTTTGGTTTCCCCTGAAATGTTTATCACTTTAACACCATCATATAGTTGAAAAATCATAAGTAGGGGGCTAGAGCAGTGGCTTAGCGAATTTGAACCCCAGCAGAGCGAAGTGTAAGAGCAGCAAAAGACACATGAAAAACTAAATAAAATTGATTCTTTCTCTTACTGTCTCTCTCTTAAAAAAAAAAAAATTAGAATGAGAATTATTTTAAGTCAGGGACTGTCGGTGGTGATATCTGAAGCTTTGGGTGTGGATGAGAGTGCCCAAAGAGAAAGCATGTAGAATGAGAAAATAAGAGGGTTGAGGATAGGACGCTTGGAAACACCATAATTTAGGGGGCTGACAGTAGAAGGGGAGCCAGCCAAGAAACTGGACAGAAGGATGTCACGTTGGGAAGAATGGGAAACATAATCAGTGTTATGAAATGATGCAAAAAGACTGAGTTGATGAGGATCAGAAATGGCCCATTAAGGGGCTGTGGCAGTGGCACAGCAGTTATGGTGCTTGCCTGGTATGCATGAGTTCGAACCCCAGCACCATGTACACAAAGAAGTGTCTGAGCAACGAAAGCCATGTGAAAAACTAAATAAAAAAAATTGACTCCCTCTCTCTCACTGTCCCTCTCTCTCTAAAAAAAACCAAAAAACAAACAGAAAAAGGGAATGGCTCTTTAGAACAATTACCAGTGGAAAATTTGTACAAATATCAATAGCTTTATTCTCAAGAGATGAGGTTTTAGGTGGCTTATTTTCTTCTTTTAACTTTTCTGTATTTTCTGAATTCTGTACAATAAACTATCAGTTCCATTTATATCAAAATGTTATTAAAATACAAAACAAATGCTCAGTTAACACCTAAAATATCTTATGAAAACTTGAAGAAAAAGAGCAAGTAATTATTTATTCACAAGTATTTGAGTGCCTGTGTGCTGGATCCCAAGCTAAGGATAAAACAATGAGTAATGATTTTGCTCTTTCACAAACGGGAAAGCAGCTGGTTTGGCAAGTGAGGGGCTTGCACAGGTCACAGTGGCAGGAGATGAGGCCACAAAAGTAGTCTGCCACCAGATTACAGTGGACTTTATGTGCCTTTTCAAATAATATGGCTGTATTCTGAAAGCTGCAGAGAAAGGACTGGGGTTGGGCTTTACCTGCTGCTTACTTGTTTTTGGAAGTGAGAGGTGTAGGATTGATTTATTCAAGTGTGAAGAAAAGATCCAGAACTCCTGCAGGGTCAAGAGGGGGAACCCTAGCAGGGCTTGCCCACCTGAAGTTTACTTTCTACTCAACTTGAGAAGCAGAATGGTTGTAGGCCTAGAGAATAAGGACGGAGACAGGAAGTGTGGTTCCCAGGAACTGTGACAACTGATGACAGTTCCCCAGGGGTGGGCCAGGCCAGAGACATGGGGGAATAGCATTCAGTCAATCGGCTATGACTGACTGGATGTATATTATGGATACAACTGATTGCATGCATATATACTATGGGAAGAAAAACATTTAGAACAAATGGGAAATAGTCTGTGAGCAACTTCTTTCTGCTTATCAAAGACCATAAGTAGGGTAAAACCCTTTCTCAAAAGCAGGAGAGGATTGTGCTTATACCAGGTCTCTTCTTCTTCACTCCCCTTTCAATTTAGGGGAAATAAGACAATAGTTTTGCTATAGAAGAAAAGAAAAAAGACAAAGAATGACTAATGACTACTGAATCCCTAGATGAGTAGAGTATCAACTATCTTATAAACTAAACAGCTCTGGTTATTGATGCATGAAAAATGAAAGCAGGTGTTATTATAGCAGGAATAAAGAATAATGTGCCTATGTGAGATCTATTTCTGAGACGATGGTCACAGAGTCTCAAACCTTCAGCTATTTCCTTGCCACTCATGTGTATTTGTATACTTTCCTTTTTCCAGTTAGTAGAATTCAGTATCTCTGACAAAGAGAGTTGGTGGAGTTATTTTTTAGGATCTGTTTACATATACGTGGCTATGGCCTCCCAGGAAGGGGCTTTCTCTGGTAGGTAAAGGATGGAAGAAAGCTGATGAAGCTGTTAAGTAAGGGTAGAAACTGATGTAACTGTGAATCCTTTACAGCAAGTGACCTAAAATGGGTTGGTCTCAAGTGAACTGTAATAGTGTGTGCAATCAGGTGACAGGTTGCACCTGTCACAGGGGTTATACCTGTATTCTTGTTTTCTCTCTCTCTCTCTTTTCTTATCTCCATTGTACAACATGGAAAACAGGCCAAGGATGCTGTTAGTAAGTTGGGGAGAACAAACCTCAACTTGGCTGGAAGTGCTACAGTGTAAAACCTCCCTCCAGGACCTGCCTCCATCAAGGTATCTTAATTAAGTATCTTACTCCCTGGCCCATCTCACCCTGCACTAAGGGAACTTCTGTGGTGCAGGCGATGTCACTTACTACTCTTATAATGGGGCAAGGCCCTCCGGAGGGTTCTAGCTCCTCAACAGAGGTAGTGTCAAGAGAGGGTGGGTCCTTAAGCCACTGATAAGGGTCCACAAGGTTAGGAACGCAGGAAACGCTGTCTTCTTTTCAGGGAGATTCTTCCTTTCATTCCTTTGAGGACAGCAGTGTTCCAAAATGAGTTTTTATTCACCCTGAACATAGCAGCTCTGGAGCGGTGGCTCAGCGGTTTCGGCGCTTGCCTGGCAAGCACGAGGACCCGGGTTCAAACCCCAGCACCACGTACACAACTGAGTGTTGGAGCAACTAAGGCCATGTGAAAAACTAAATAAAGTTGTTTCTCTCTTTCTCTGTCTCTCTCACTGTCCCTCTCTCTTTAAAAAAAATAAAAAATAAACAATAAACATCAGTTTACTACTAACAGGAGGGTTCAGAGTCCCGGCTTTCCCGGATGCCCTCCTCCCCTGCCTTCAGGTGACCCTGGCATGGAGAGGCAGGCACCTCCCTTCCTCCCCTGGTGCCATTAGCTTCTGGCCTGAACCCAAGCCTGCGCCCGCCACCTCCGGGGCCCCCACTCGGGCGAGCCGCGGTGCGCCCCGGTGCGCGAGCTGCAGACTCTCGCACCGCCGCTTGTTGCTCCGGCTGCCGCGCCGTGGGGAAGTGAAAATGAAATTGACTTTTCGGAGAAATGATGAAAGCGGCTCTGCCTGCCAATGAACAGCGGCGGCGAACTTCCGCACCTCGCGGCCAGGCCGCTCGCGCCCTCCCTCGGCCTCCACCTCCCGGTTGCACAAGCTCGAAACAAACACTGGGGAGGAAGGGCGGAGGGAGGAGGGCGGAGGGGAGGCGAGGGAGGGAGGGAGCGCGGCCGGGAGGAGGGCGGGGGGTGGGGGGATTTCCAGCCTCGGCTCTTCGCAGTTTCCTCTCCTTGTTTTGCTTTCGATCTGGACTGTTCTCAGGCAAGCCGGGGAGTAACTTTTAGTTTTGCTCCTGCGATTATTCAACTGACGGGCTTTCATTTCCATTTCACACACCCTAGCAACACTTATACCTTGCGGAATTGTATTGGTAGCGTGAAAAAGCACACTGAGAGGTAACATTTTTCAAATAATAGTTGTGACTGTGCGTGCGTTTCTCTCGAGGGCATGTTTATGGGCACTGGAAGGAGCTGTGTGTGTATGCGTGACCTGATGCTTTGACACGATGTTTTGCAGACGGAAAATGCCGGGGTTCATAAATATTAATACCGATTTTTGGAGGAACAGTCGGCGCAATTATGGATCATCTGATTTTAGGGGAAGCAGGTTCTGCTGCTGTTGCTGCTGCTACTGGGGCTGCTGAGGCTGCAAGGAGAAGGAGGAGGAGGAGGTAGAGAGGGAGGAGGAGGAGGAGGAGGTTGGTGGAGGTTTAATTTCACTTTTGGATTTGCAGATGCGGAGAGGTGGCTCCATGGACACAGACCTGCTCTGTGTGATTCTGCGCCCCAGGTGTCATGTGTGTGGGTGCATGTCCGCCGGAGTCGGGCCTCATTTAAAACAAAACTGTGTGTGTGTTTGCGTGTGTTTACAGCCACCGCCGCCACCAGATCCCAAGGAGGAGAGCGGGTCCTTCCCGGTGCCCGGCCGCGGCGCCTCGCTCCAGGCAGCCCCCAGCGTAAATAAGCAGGCACTCGCCGTCGCCGGCTGCCCGCGCCCGGCCCGGGAGGGGCGCCTCTCGCCGCCGCCAAAGGAAACTTGATGGGTCGCCTCGAGGCGGTCCCAGGGCTCGCTCGCTCGCGGGGCTCAGGGTAGGGTCGCTGGCGTCGGGTGGCAGCCGCCGGAGTCGGCGGGCTGGCTCCGCGCGGGGCTGGGTGGCGGGCCTGGCCGACGCGCCCGGCTTCCTGGGGGTTGGGCCGCCGCCACTCGGGAGGGACGCGGCGTCCTTCTTCCCGCCGGCCGGCGTCCGGCCTGGCTCTAGGGCTTTGTCATTTCACTTGTCCCGGCGCGCAAGGGGCTCGGGCGGCGTGTCCCGGGAGGGCGTCGCGCCGCGGGGTCATCTGCCCCGGCCGCGGCCTAGCTCCGGGAGCCTCCGGGTCCCCGCAGGCGCCCCGGGCCGGCCTCGCGCGCTGGGCCTGACCCGCCTCGGCTACGGAGCGGGCGAGGTGGGGGCGGGGAGCCTCCGGGGACCGAGTGGCGCCCTGCGGGCAGGCGCGGGGTCCGCGTCCCCTCGGGGTCCTGGGGCGCGGGCGGCAGCGGGGTGGGGACGCGAGCGCCCGCCCCGTGCCCTCCGACCCCCTCCGGGCGCCGGGTGACATTCGCCCGCCGGCCGAACATGGTTGGTCCAGAGCCGCGGCCGCCACTTCCTTTCCGCCTCGCCGGCCGGGCTCGCCCACCGAGCGATGCCGGCCGTGGCCAATCGCGGCGCCCGCCCGCTCCCAGCGGCACGGTCTGGGGGCCGGCACCCGAGAGCCGCTCGGGGAGCCTTTCCAAGTGCTGAGGGTTTGGGTGTAACTCGTCCGCTGCCCGGGACGCGGCGGCGTCTCCCGCGGGCCCCAGGTCCTGGGCGCGTGCCAAGCCTACCCCCTCGCCCCGTAGAAGGAAGGAAGGGCTGGCAGCTCGAGCCGGGCGCGAGGACCGTGTTCGGGCACCAGGTGAGACGCCCGGGTCAGTCGGCGGAGGCCGGACCCTTGGTGAACTGCTGTAAAGGCGACTTCTGGGACCCGCAGTGGAGGCTGCCACATTGGCGTAGTGTTTGAAACTTGGGGACGTGTTACCCGCTCCCTTTCGACCTCCTTCCAGTGTGGGCACTGGGTAGTGCGCCTTGCCCTTGGTTGTGGAATAGGAACATGCAGCGTCCGTTTACAGGAGGAGAAGTGGTGCTGGCCTTGCCTTCTGCCATTGACCTCCCTGTGGCTGAGACTGCTTTTGATGAATGGCTCGCGAGGGTGGAGGATAGTTACATTTCCTGTTGTGGATTTTCAGGAATCACCAAGGTTGCCATCAAGCCTGCAGTCATTTATTAAGTTCTCAGATCGACTGCAAATAACATTTGAACGAAGCACCCTGCACTTTCTGGTGGTTTAGGACAGGTGCAGACAGGGGACTGGTAACAGACTGCATGTGAAAGCTGGGTCATCTTCCTGTAACGCAGACACACCTTCTCTGCTTGGGACCCAAGGGTGACCCTGTTTAAATAACCTCATCACAGAGATTCAAGATTCTCTCATTTTTTCTACCTCTTGTCATTCTTTTTTGGGGGGCTGGGGTTGGGGTGGGGAGAAAGGGCAAAAATAGAAACCTAAAAACCTGTTTTTTCTAAGGCAACTTCTGCAGATGGGAACATTTAGGACTTAAACTGATATCTCTAGTTGTAACCTTGGAACATCTATTGATTGATGTAGCAAAGTCCGGAATTTCACTATAATTAGTCAATGATTATAATTTATAACAAACAGCCTGTTGTGTAAGAAGTTCAATTTTGGCCTCTTAACATCCAAGAGTTCTTGTCTCGTGTTATTATTTGTAACTGCTTCTTAAAATTAAACATCTACATATTGCATTCTCAGTGAGTTGTCTTTTTTCTGTTGACCTGCAGAAGTTAAAAATAATTTTCATTTCAGACTTACTTACCTGTAAAAATGTCATCATAATGAAAATAAAGTTTTGTAGTCAAATTTGAAGCAAATTACGGCAAATAGATGGTTGTCATAAAGTCCTGACAGTTCTATGAACTATGGCCCTGCTTTTCTCTTACCTGCCTCTTGAAACTCTATTAGGCAAACATTTAATATCCCTGAGCTAGTTGAAGCAATTTAAACTCAGTAGTGGAGAATTTGAAACTTTGGATGTTCAATATCTGATGTGCATCAATTTTCTTATGCTATGAAGGACATTACATTTTTTTTTCTTAGCATTATCTAATATAAGTTCTGATGTTTTTGGAGCATTTTCATATAATTTCCTTTTGATAGTGAACAGACCACTGAACTCTAAATGTGAGATCTGGGTCACAGTTTCTTTATTTGCCTTCCACCAAAAAGAGCTTAAAGTTGTCAAGGGATTATTTATACATTTAATAAATATTCATAGAATATTCACTGTGCATAAAACACAGTACAAGGCTGTGCGGATTCAACAGAAAACAGCAAAGCCAGCCGCTACACTCTACAGATATTTCATTCTAGTTGGTAAGCTAGCAGTCAACAACAGCAACAGTGAATACAGTAATTACCTTTTGGGGTTAGTTCTACGGAAGGTAATAATAGTACTTTATATTTATAGGGTTGTTTTCCAGAAGAGTTGAGATGCTGTGTATAAAATAATATTGTATAAAGTTAACTGCATTCTTCAAGCATGTAAGGCATTAATTTTCAGAATTCTATCAGGTAGTTACTAAGGCAGAAAAAGACAAGGAATCATGACTAGATTAGACACTAACTTTCTCATATAGAATTCCAGTATGAAGGCATTTATTTCTTCTGAGAGTATATAAGTAGTGGTAAAGAATTAAACATGAGATAAATATTATATGTGAACTACCAGGAAATTACTTAGTGACAAAATCTCAGTGAATTTTTTTTCTGACGGAAGAAAAGTTAGGTGGTATCCATGGAGACCAAGTGATATATAAATGACAGTGGGCCAGTATATTTTCCCTCTTTATATCAGGTAAAACAACTTCCCAAACATCATTGTGCGTTAGTCTGAATTTTTTTCTCCATTGTGTTAGAATCTTCAGTTCTGTTATAGTTATGCACTTATCTGATTTCAGTAGTTCACTTGTATTTATTGAATATTTACTTTTGTGTCCCATGCCAATTATGTGAAAATAGCATGTGATAACATGAAAATAAATATAATGTGTGTTCTTAAAATATATAATGTAAAAACAAATATATAAAAATGAAATGCTGTGAAATATTATTCATAATAAAAATAAATTCTTTTCATTTGTATTGCATACCATGTTCCTTCCCACACCAGAGTAGGCGGTCAGGACTTTCCGTCTCTGCCCCTCCTTTTGGTCCAATTGGATCATTCTTTGGCATAGAATATCAGCTTAATGCACAATGGCTGTGTTGAGGAGTTGGCTCTCAGTGGGAGTGGCTGGTGGAAAAAGGGGTGAGAAGGTTTGTTTAAACTTTGATTTGTCCACAAAGAATGATAAATTATTGACAGGGATCAGATGTAACCTGAAGCCAACATGTTTTATAAAACCCTAAGGGAAACATATAACCCTGAAATCCGTATCTTGGATTGCTGATGCTGTGCTGTAACTTTGTCCTGAGGATTCCTGCCCTTCTCTGGATCGAGAGCAAGAAGCAGGCCTCACCTCTCCAGCGTTTCACCTTGCAGAATCCCTTCAAATGGATTTTCCCCTCATAGATGCCCATCTTTTGACAGACTATCCCAGAAACAAATTGTGTTTTTTTAGGAACCTTATGTGCCTGTTTTCATGACTCAGAGATGCAAATGACTTTTGGTCAGAACTCCAACTGGTATCATCAAGTCTGGTTCATCTGATTCCATCCAAGTGAAGAGAGACTTGGCATGTCAGACAGACCAGGCAGATCTGTGTCCTGTTAGCCTCCACTGAAACCAGTTGAGGAACTACCCTCAGAATTTTTTAGTTCTGCTGGGGATCCAGGAACCCCATGAATTATTTTAAAAGAACAATTTGCAAAATGTAGTTCCTCATGCAATTATTTTGTTAAATGAGCACACACATCACGCTGTGACTGTATTTGTCTATTAAATATCTGTTGAGGGCCTGCTGTGTACAGTGCTCTGTGTAGTGTAAGGTGCATGAACTTGGAAGCCTGGCGTTGACTTTGTAGCTCTTTCATTAAGTACCCAGTCACTTCCTCCTTTGGAACCTTCATTTTCACATCTGTAGAGCGAGAGTCCTGTCATCCTTATGGGACAAGACGTGTGTGTAATCAGAATAACATGGGGGAGGGAGCTTTTAGAAACCACGCAGAACTCTGTGGCTGTGAGACTGAGTAGAGCCCTTTTCCGCTCCTTGACTTTCCTGCCTCCATAGCGGGCCTTTTATTCCCCGTGTATTCCAGCGCTCTAAACCCAGTCTCCCTCAGGTATGTGCACCAGACCAAGGCTGGAGAAACACTGACTCAAGGATCTCTTCCCAAGGCCAACTCTTTGATCTTTACATTGATTCAGAGACCATGCCGGACAGGGAAGCATGTGTCCACATTTGAATTAGTGCTTTGAATAGGGGACTGTGTATAGGTCATTGTGTATAGGCTCTGCCCTGTTGACCTTGCTTGTCCTACAAAAATAATATTTGTGTTAATGGTTATGATACTTTGAATTTTCCATTTTGAAGGGGCAAGGAGGACGTTGCTTTATGGGTTTGTCTTTTTCTCCAGGAAGGCCGTAGAGACTTTGTTTTGCTTAGTTTCTGTTCTGGCTTATATCCCCTTTTATCGGCTTAGTATTCAGTTCTGAGCAAGAAAGAACTAGCATTGATCAAAGAATGTCTTCATATAAGAAACAGAGGCTTGTGTGGGTCTTTCTGATGATGGGTTCTAAGCATTTTTATCTCAAGGACAAGTGTAATTTAGTTCAATGAAAATCTTAATTTAGGATTTTGTGTGATAAAAGCCTGTCCAGCAGTTTTCATTAAACAAACATTTCTGAGAGTTAAATACTTGCTATGTAATTTTCATAAATAATTTCTTTTCAAGCATACTTAGCAATCTGTTGCTCTGTATAACAGCATTTGATACGTGCACACTTAATATGATCGAAGGAAAATGAGCTTACATTTTAATTTGTCCTTATTGAGCTTATGAATATCAGGTTTTTGGAGGATCCAAAGACGTGCTTTGTAGATAGAAGATGTTGTCCTGGTCCCATCAGATCGGAATCCTGAGTTTTCCATTTCATGAGGTTGACATTTTGAGTGAGAGAGAACTGCATACAAATTGCTTTATTTCAAGCAATATCTAACACATTATTTTTGAAAGAGTTTTTTTTTTCCTTCTTCTTTTTACCCTAGATTTATTGAAGAAGATAAGAAAAATTATAGCAGGGAGAAGAGCGTGTCTTAACACCTGGTTTTGGTGTTAGGCGGGTGGTGGAACAGGATGGGGAGGGTGTTGGAAAGTGAGAGTTGGGGGGTGGGTGATGAAAAAGTAAACCAAGTGGAGAGCAGATTAGTGGGTCCAGGTCCTTGAGTGGAAGGGAGAGAAGTGTGACGTTGCAGAAAAGCCATTAAAGGTTTTGGAGATGAGGAAAGCAAGTTGGTAGCTAATTAATAGTAATTTAAGAACTGGTGAAAATACTGGAGGACCGTCTACTTTTGACTTTGGGGTTAGCTCTTTCTCTCCTGGGGATATAAAGTCTGATGGGAGAACTGGGAGGCATCAGCTGACTTTATACAAGTAAACACAAAGTTGTGAGTGGCTGTCATTTGGGCCTGGTTGAAGTCACCTTAGAGGTACTGGAGGTTGAGTATTGTTTGGAGATAGAAGAACTACTACCTGTGATGTGAGGCCCCAAACGCAATCTAGAATTGTCCTCAAAGACAACAGTGGGTTCTCAGAGGAAGATTCATGTCAATAACATTAATTAGCAATACCATAATAGCTCTCCTAGGTCCTCCATCCTTCCCCATGCTGCTCTGGCCTTGGTGCGTGTTGTAGGTTTGTCAGATCCAAGAGGTATGTAGAAAGTCAGGAAACAGCCAGTACTGTGCTTTCCCGAAGAACAGATGTCAATGTAAGGCTGAACTCGGGGTACCGTAATTGGGTACTGCAGGTCACTGTTTGGAAACTCGATACTCTATACTGAGTTGAAATTATACACGCAAAGAAACTTTCTGGAATTGAACTCAGTGTTATGTACTTAAAAGCATTAAAAACGTTCAACTTGGTTGTGGTAATTCTGCTTCTAGGACCCTACGTAGTAATTAGAGGTGGGAACAAAAGTTTATATATCAGGCTGCTTATTGTTACGTGAAAGCTTTGAAACAACGTGGATATCCAATGATAGGGACACATGTAATGTGGCACATTCAGAGTATAAGTAGCTCATCAGATTCATGTTTTTGAGCAGCATTTAAAGATGGGGAAATATTTTTGCTATATGTTGGTTGAATGGTGAGAAAAGAATATTCAGTTGTGCCTCCAGTTTTATTTTAAAATCATGTGTATTTATGTATACAACATTAAAAAAAAAAAATCCTGGAAGAAAACATATCATTTTGATGGTAGGATTGTGGGTGTTTGCTTTCTTTGCCCCTTGAAACACTTTGTATTATCCAAATTTAAAACAGCAAAACACAGTGAACCTTTTAACCAGAAGAAGGTTCTCAGGACAATGCTAAAATGTCCCTCTGGCCCCACCTCTGGTAAATGTTAGAGTAGGAAAGGAAAATTGAATGTTGCTCTCCAGCTCTGTCTGCTCTCCGTGAGGGGATCTAGAATCAGGGCTTTCCTCGCCAGTGTTGGAAGGTTCTGCTGTCCCGATGCAGCCCTTGCTACTTGGAGTCTCTCGACTTGGCAAAGTTGGGACAAGTTGTTTTGCCAAGAACCGTGAAGGGTCTGCGATGTTACCCCATGTCACAGTTCTGTTCTTTATAAATATGAATGCTGCAGCCGTACACCTGGGCATACGTATAGCAAGGTCAGCAATCAGAGTGACACTGCAGTGCTGGTGCCCCACAACTAGACTCTCAGGCAATGCTGTGAAAATTGATGAGACGATGGTGTTGTTTTCACTGCACAGACAGGGACAAAGCGGCTGTCCTCCTTTAAGGAGGAGAGGGAGAGAGCCCATACGTTAGCTCTTGAGACAGGATGGAAAGGATCCAGACTCCTGACCTTTTAGGATACATGACTTTTACATTCCGGGTGGGGTCTGGGGCTTTAGCTTAGTGGTAGAGTGCTTTCTTAGTGCGTGCGAGACACTGGGTTTGATCCTCAGCACCATATAAAAGTAAATAAATAAAAACAAATCCGGGGATGTTTCCCATGTCTGGGAGTATAAATGCCTAGGGAGAGAGGGGTATTCCTACCACATTCGAACCTTAACCAAGGGACCTGGTCTAGGCTGTAACTATTTGCTCCTCTTTATAGGATTAAAGGTTTTATTCTCCTTTTAGATGAGAGCAATTAATTATTTTTTTTTAAAGAGAGAAGGACAGTGAGAGAGAGAGAATCAATTTTTATTGAGTTTTTCACGTGGCTCTTGTTGCTCTGACGCTTAGTTGTGTACGTGGTGCTGGGGTTTGAACCCGTGTACTTACGCATGCCAAGTTTCATTCCCTCTATGAATCTGGAGATATTTTTGGATGTTATGAAACTAGGGTTGGGAGTAACCATTACGAGTTCAGAGACCAAACACCCAAATCACAGCCAAAAGAAAAGAATCGGTTAGGACCACACTGTCCAAATAACACACACAGAAGTCACACATGTATCTCCGGTTTTCTAGTAGCCACATTAAAAAAATGAAAATAAGCAAGTAAAATTAATTTTCATAGTAACCTGTTGTATCCAAATATTATCATTTCAGTGTCATTAATGTAAAAATGCCAATGAGATACTTTACATTGTTTTCTCAAAATGAGTCTTTAAAATCCAATGTGTCTTTCACCTGCAGCATGTCTTCATTCAGCCTAGCCTCACTGCAAGTGTTCAGTAGATACATGTGGCTAGAGGCTGTCCTAGTGAATAGTGTAGCGTTAGGAAATGTAAGATGTGAAGAGAAATCTGGGGGAAGGAAAGCAGTAGCAGTTGTTTTCATTATAACTGCATGGGTCTCCTTTCTCTACAAAACCTTACCTGATATCTTTAGCCTAAAACAATAAAACGTGTTGAATTCCTGCCGAAGCAGTACTGTGCATGAACTATTAATGTTTTCTAGCCTCTTGGTCTGTTGTGAAAACCCTTATTTCTTGGAGTTTTCCATTTCTGTCACCTACATGACAAGTTATTTGAGAGCCTGGATCGAGTCATGTTTCTTTGCATTCCCCACCAGTACTTGATACTCAGTAAGAAATAGATAAATATATGTTGCTTTGATTTTCAGTTGTAAAGCAAAGGTTAGCTGGGGAGGCAGAATTCCAGTTCAGGGGGGTGGCACAGATCTGCTTTGCATTAAAACCCAATGGTGTATGTATTCAATGCATAAACACTGAGATTTGTCATTTGCATTGGGATCAGTCATTTTGTATAAAGGTTCAAGACCCAGAATGTAAAAAATTGTTTGGCTTTTCTTCTGTGTACCCAGACCTTTAAAAAAAATCTTGCTTGTCCATTCCTCTGACTTTTGACAACACTCATGCTTCAGGTACATATAAATAAGCTATATTTGGTGATAAACCAGAAATACATATTTGCAAACTGCTGGTTTCTCCCTGGCTTCTGTATTAGCAATAATTTTATTACTGTTATTAACAAACTGAGCCCATAATGTATATGCAATGAAATTCCTTTGAAATCAGGTGCCCTATTTTACAGTTGCCTTCATTTGTTCTCCTTGACTATAATTGTTGGGTTGAAGCAGCAGTCTTATCCACAGAGCCAAGGCAATTTATTTTTACTGAAGCCTACCTAAGAACTGCTTAGGTAGCTTTCCTCTGCAAGATTAAATGCGACCTTCATGGAATCATGTTAGCAGGGCCAGCAGCTAGAAAAATAAAGACTAAACCAAACCCGGAGCACAGAAATTCCCAGCTGCTCAGTGGGTCAGAGCTCTCCTGATTGCTTTCTTCCAATAAAAACACTGCAGATTAGTTTAAAGTGAATTCTAGTAGGTTTAGGGATTTGCAACTGACAGAAGAACAGGAAACCATAATCTCACTTTTTAAAATAATAATCCTGAAGGCAAGTCCCTGTTGACTCTTTCTTGGGATGCTGGGATTTTGTTCATATGGGAAAATTTTAACTCATATGCAGTGTGTAGCTTAACTTTAAAGGCTAGGACCTCTATTAGGAAGGAAGAACAGGGATAGAACAGTCAGACTCAGGCTCAATGATGCAGCCGCTCTTTTCTTATCTGCCTTATAGAATGAAGGTGGAAACTTGGGGAGCCTGCAAGGGAGTCCCCAGTAGGGAATGAAGATGAACAGCTCCTTCTGCATTTGGGTGTGGTCGTACTGATAATGTGTGAATTCAGGGTGAGTTGAAAATACTCTAGGAGAGCGACTGCTTTTCATAATAGATGTTTTGAAAGCATCATGACTTTCTTTGCCATTCTTGAAGGTCAGGTTACCATTTGTGAGTCAGGGTAGGGGAGGGTGCTCAACCGAGATGGCTGTTGTGATCATGTGATCAGCCATTTAGTGGGAATTTATTCAGTGCTGACTATTGGTAGTGGGAGGTATGAAACAAAAGAAAAGTAATCCTCATCCATTTGAGTTAGCCAGATAGGTAGATGATCTCCCTTCCTCATAGTTAGGGTCCTAAATTATCCAGATAGGGAAAATAGAATAAAGCAATTAGTCAACTAAGAGATGGCTCAAGCAGGAATGGTAGATTATCAGCGAATCCCCCTCAGAGTCCTTTTCCATGGGCCAAACCAAGTTGTGTAAGATTGTAGAGGAAGCCACGTGCTAATGGGACCTATGTTTTATTTTTTGATTCCTAATAGATTGTAAAACAACTCAGTGCTTTGCTTCCTTGGTGTTTTCCCAGGGTTCCTCCACATTCGGTTTGGTATGTAGAACTGATGCGTGTTTTGTCATTCAGGAAAACTGATGTGGCTAAGTCTGATGGGTATCTCCATTATCAACTTCCCTCTCCCTCGTAGACACTGCCACTAGCCCTGCTGCTTCATAAACACCTCTGCCCAAAATTCTTCCCTGGAGGAAGGGGCTGGCAGGTTCTGATTAGTGGAGACTTTGCTCACGTGGCTTGAGCAGACATTGCCACCAAGGGGAAATTGGCCCTTGGTTAATTCTATAAAATGCATCATCATCGTGAGCGGGTACTTGTGCGTCTGTGTAGCTGTAGCGAATACCTGAAATCACCTGAATTAAAGAATCATCATTGAAGGAAACACTGACAGCAAGCAGTGAATTCACAAATGCTCGTGGGGTCTTTTGTTCTTCTTTTATGGCGGTAAATTTGTATTACATAAAATTTACCATTATAATCATCCTTAAGTATGCAGCTCAGGGGTGTTAAGCACATTTACAGTGTTCAGAAACTGCCACCACCATCAGCTTCCTGACCTCTGTCATCTTCTTAACCAGAAACACTCTTCATATTGAATTGTAACTCAGCTTCATTCAGCCCTTGGCAACCCGGATTCTATTTCCGTTTCAGTGAATTCGATTGACTATTCTAGGGACCTCACATAAGTGGACCATACACACGGTCTGCCCCTTCGTGTCTGTCTGCACTTAGCGGAGTGTTTTCTAGATTTGTGTATGTCCTGGCATGTGTCAGAACTTGATTCCTTTTTTAGGGCTGAGTAATGTTCTCACATTTTGTTAATTCATTTATCTAGGGTTGTTTGTTGTTATCTTCTGGCCATTGTGAATAATGTTGCTATGAACTTTGGTGTAGAAAGTTGGGAGTCCCTGCTTGCAGTTCTTTGAATCCAGCGGAATTGCTGGGTCCCATGATAATTCTATGTTTAACATTCTGAAGAACCACCAAACTGTTTTCCCTCGTGGCTGTACCATTTTACATTCCCACCACAGATGCACATGGATTTATTTCGTCACATCTTCACCAGTGTTTGTTATTTTCTTTCTTCCTTCTTTTCTTTTTATTTATTTATTTTTATAAGAGCAATCCTAATGGCTTGAAGGGTATTTCATTATGGGTTTGATTGGCAGTTCCCTAAAAACTGATGACATACAGCGTCTTTCCATGCGGAGAAATGTCTGTTTGAGTCCTTTGGCTATTTTTGAATTGTTTGTTTTTTTGGTTGTTGAGCTGTTGGATCAAGTCCTTCTTTCTGTGGTTTCCAAAATAGCATACTAGCATGGTCTGAAAAACCAAACAAGATTCTCCCTCCTTATAGTATGTGTAGACAGTGCCCCAATTTCATCATTTCTAAAATTTGAATTTTGACGATGTGAAGCTGATAAAACGCCCATTGGGGAATTAAGTTATGCTGGAAGGAGGTGAATCAGAGTGCACTGGTAAATGGAAAATCAGATAAGAGTACTCAGCCTTCTCATAGAATGCTAGAATTGAAGTTTCCTAAGTGATTATAGTCTGCCCTGCTGAAATCAAGTCAGCTGCCCAGGGTTTTGTGGCTGGATTAAGTTCGTAACGTTGTTGAACTAACTTATTTACCCAGTGTAATAAATCATTTTTTTCTTTTGTATTTTGAATCCTAATATTTCTGGTGAGCGGAAGAAACAGCAGAGTTTTGACTATGGAAGAGAATTAATTATATAGCAGCTACTTGTAAGGCAGCCTCTGTGCCTTGGGATTCTTGAGAAAGACTCTGGGGTCTCAGTGCTTCTGTGGTGTCTAGGTAAAGGTGAGCAAGGGCAGCCTCAGTTTAACAATGAGGGGCTTAAGAATTTAAACGCAGTCCACCACTACTACTTGAGTGGATAGGAACAATTTATTGCTGTAGTAACAGATCTGTTCGGCAAAATGAACAAAAGCATTTGTGTATTTATTGTGAATTATCAACAGAACAAGGATCTTTTATTCTGACAAGAAATACAGTAGATGAAGAAATTGAGTGAAACATCAGCTGTTCACAGCAAATTTATTGTTGGTCTACATTTTTGTTCTACTCAAATTTTTTCATTTCACGCAAACCTTCTGAAAAGTTGGTCTTTATTGAATAGCCTGGCAAGGTAACATCTGGATTACAACTAAGAGTGAGTTGTTAATACTTGGGAAAAAGATACATAATGTCTCTTTGACATAAGGCAGAGTAGTAAGAGGAAGTGCAAAATTTTTATTCTCTTAAGGCTTGGGGCAAAGGCTTAAGAAAGTCCTTAGAATGAGCTGTAAGCACTGTGAAAACAGATGATGATAGTGATGAGATTAAGTTGAAGACTCTTCTGCAAACACATTCTTTAAATAAAACTCTCAGACAAATTAATTCCTTCAGCAGACGTTTTTGAACAGCTGTGCGTGGAGCACTGGGCTGTGAAAATGTAAAATTAAAAATTTCCGATCCATATTCTCGAAGAGCCTGTAGTTTAATTTGGTGAGGCACGCAGGTAAATAACCAGCTGCAGTAACAAAAAAGAACGAACTCTAGGCTTCAGATTCCAAAGGCAAGCAAGAGGCTGAGGGAGGGCAGAGGGCGCAGCCTCCTGGGCCAGGGAATTGGGGTGAGCTTCACCACCGACCCTGGGAAGGAGGGAGGCATTGGCCCGAGGGTGGCAAGAGGGGAGCAAGGCATTTGTGGTTGAACAGCCAAGCAAAGACAAGAAAGGCTGAACGTGCCTCATGCTCCTGGTTTCTGGAGAGCTCTGGTGTGTCTGCAGCAGACGGGTCAGCAGGGAGTGTCAGGGCACCTCCGTGGCCACTTGGATCTGGTCTGCGGCATGTGTTCCAGAGTTTCCCAGCAAGGAAAGGTTTTGCTCTGGGGCTAGTGCAAGGTGAATTTTTGGAAGGTAATGAGATTTGGAACATCTTCCCCCTTTACATTTCAGAAAATGCTAGCTAATGACCGTTAGCAGCTGAGTTGTCACAGCGTGCGCCTGCAGCATGCATAAGGACGCATAGGGGCATGCGTTTGCAGGCCGTCCACAGGATCGGCACTGCTGAAAGCGCAGGATCGTGCTTTTGAGAATATCCAGGTCTGCCTCAGCCTGGTCTCCACCCAGGATCCTCTCCCCTCCCCTCCCGTTCCTTCCTTCCTTCTCTCCTTCCTTTCTTCCCACTGGTGATGGAACCTGGAGCCTAGCAAATGCTTGGTAAGCACTCTACCACTGCGCTCCACCCGGGGATGTTTTTAAGAGGAAGTCATACCCAGATACAAAAAACAAAAACAAATACAAAAAAACTTTCTTGGGCTCTCTTGGTTTGTTTTGAGTTGATTTGTAAAGGTGATGAAGTCATGATGAATAGGTTTATAATGCACAAGTGAAGGGGGGATAAGGACAGTTGTCTCTGCATAAGAAACCCAACCTCCGTCCCCCGCCCCAGGCAGTGCCAGAGCAGGGCAGAAGATTTTAGGACCCAGCTTCCCCTTGACTGGGAGAGCAGTTCAGAGCCTCCCTCACCCGCAGAGGATGCTCTTCCAGAGGGTCGCATGTGATGTCCATGGAAGGCCATAGAAGGGCCAGGAGAACACTAGTTTGCTTTAAGATAACCACCGGGAAACTGTGTCTTGTATTTATTTATTTCATTTTTCTTTTCTTTCTTTTTTTGGGGGGTGGTGGTGCTGCTGGGGAGCAACCCAGGGCCTCATGCATGCTAGAGCACTCTTCCACCGAGCCACACCCCAGCCCTCAATAGCTTAGTTTCAGGCCTAAACTGGAGGGACCCTGGAAGAGTGTTGGCTGGGCCAGCTTGAGGCTTCTTCCTGGCAGCATGGGTTCTGGAGGCCTCCCACCTGGGGCTCACAGGCTGAAGTGAGAGCCGTTTATGGGGTGTTTGCTGGGCTCTTCACCTTCCTGTAGTAACAAGGTCCTAGATACCTCTGGGGTTTGTGTCAGTATAGTGTACCCTGCACTCCTTTGTAAGTAACTGCCTTTTTGAACCAGTTGTGAATTTTGGAGTTCAGTGAAGCACTCCCCACCGGGCTCCCAGTGACTTGCGGGTGCTGAGTACTCTGTGCCTGTTGGTTGAATTCAGTTGTCTTGATTGCCTTAGTTCTCCACATGTTATTTCCTGTCCAGACACAGACCTGGCCATTAGCAATTACATGAGCCGTTTTCTAATAAGGACCGAGGACCAGACAGCAGGTGGGAGGTACCTCAGTCATGTTTGGACTTGCTCTGTGGTGTATTAGGTGTCTCCCCAGCCAGTCAACAGGGACCTTTCCCAAGGTGCAGGGACAGTTGGCTCTCTGTTAACTAGCCAGCCTCAGTCATGCTTTCCAGCTGTTTCTCTACCACAGCCCTCCATTCTCCCTGTGGCCCAGCTCCTCGGTATTGCTAATGGTACAACTGCTCCATTAAATTTCCTCCCCCCTGTCCTCTTTTAGAAGGTTGCTCCTGAGGGTTCCCCACCCTTCCAGATCCAGTTCAGATGCTGGTCTTCATTGAAGCCTTCAAGAGACCCTCAAGGGCTTTTATGTAAAACTCCCTCAATGCAACTTCCAAATGATTCACCTCTATAGAATGCAGGTGAATGAAATGATGGAGGTGACTCAGACCGGAGAGTGAACCAAAGAAGAGCTGTGCTGAATGCCCGTCAGCACCAGCTTGGTCATCCTGCTTGGCACCTCTAGAATCACCCTCAGGACCTCACTCTTCGTGTCGATGTGCCCGCCTCCGTCCTGGCAGGGTAGGCTCTTAGCAGAGACATGCCTCATTCTCCATGTCCTCCACAGAGCTCTTCACGATGCTTGCACATAATGCTGTTCATGGTGCTTGGCTCAGTAAGCTTTCTTTTGAATGAAAGTTTGAAAAAATCTAATTCAAAAGTTTGTTAACACATTTAGCTTGATTTCACTGGAAAAGGTATCAAATATAGTAAAATGATTCTCTTTCAACGTGGGTGCTTTTAACAGTAATTGTATTTCCCTTATTTACCACTCGTTTGTAATATGGTCCTCCATACAACTTACAGTTAATATCATCTGTCTCTTCCCTGTCTCCTGTGCCCTGTGAGTTCTCCAGGAGGGATTCTCCACTTTGTTATCAACAAATAATTACTACATATCATTATGTGCAAGATGCCATGCTTGATAATTTAGGAGGTTCCAGATGTGTAAAATGGGACTCTTGCTTTCAAGAATTTTATACAGAGATAAGCCTGTATTCAAGTGTATGAAGTTATAAGCTTTGCTTGCACCAGAAGGTGGAAGGAATCCGTGGGAGAAGGGGTAGAAAGGTGGGATGCTGGTGAATTCTGGTGGCTAAGACTCCAGATTTTAGTTAGTGGGCATTGTGAAGTCACTGAAGGGTTTTGATCAGGTTATTATGTTTGGGATGGGGATTATGCAGGGTGGGGAGTAAACTTGTGTTCCAGAAAATGGACCCTGGATACCCTCTTGCTTTTTGTGGAATAATCTGGCGTTGTCTTCTCTGCTCTTAGAGCACTGGCTCTACCACATGAATTCTCTCTGGAGAAGTTTTAGGGAGTACCAATGCAATACGGCATTTTTGTCCTCCTGATATAAACTTCCTTTTGTTGTTTATTTTTCCTCATAGTAATTCTGCCATGTTGCTGTTAAGGTCTCTGTTTATAGAATAGGAGACTATGGTTTGGAGAAATTACAGGTTTTAAGTGGTCAGGTTACCAAACCTGAGTTTGAACTTCCACCGCATATTTTTCAACAAGGAGAGGAAAAGAAACCATTCTGGTTTTGAAAGGGATGGCAGAGAGAAGGAAATTGAGATAGCACAATAGACACCAAATCTGATTTCTGGCAACCATTTGGAAATTGTTGAGAGGCAGTAAATATCTTCCAAAAATGTTTAAAGACAGTCCCATAGCTGACAGGGGAGAATGTGTTCCTGCTTCAGAGATATTCCTGTACTTAGAGTAGGTTGTAAATTTGGCCCTCTTTTCTAGACAAATTCATTGGTAATCAGATGGTTTATCCCAGGAATAGGATAATAGAGCCAGTGGTGAAAACTATAGTTAAGTTCTTAAATTTGCAATTTGCAGTTGGTATGTTGGATCTTGGATCTTGACTTGATTTGAACATTAGAAGTTGAGTTGTACGGCACCATCATAAATAGGTAACTTTTAATGAGAGTTTACTGGCAGAAGGACTACTCAAAAGAAATTCTCATAGGAAAATTAGCAGCAAGAAGGAGATGGTCAGGGACAGACTGTGAGTATGGAGTGAGGGAGGGAATCATTTCTTTCTTTCCTTTTTTTTTTTTTTTTTTTTAAAGAGAGAGGGACAGTGAGAAAGAGAGAACCAATTTTATTTAGCTTTTCATGTGGCTTTCGTTGCTCCGACACTTCGCTCTGTAAATGGTGCTGCAGTTCAAACCTGTGTCCTCGCGTATGCCAGGCAAGTGCTGAGCCACGGCTCCGGCCCTGAATCACTTATTTTCACTCCATGGCAAAAGACAAGTGCCCTTCAAAAATCATCCTTTTCACAGGAAGTTTCTTTTTTCTTTTCTTTTTCTTTTTCTTTTTCTTTTTTTTTTTAAACCCAGCCAACACTTTTGGAAAGGCACTGGATTTCAAAGTAGTCTGCAAGTGACAGGCTTGAAATTGAATGGCAGTAAACAATATTGTCATTTTATGCAGAGAGTTTTCTTTGTCAGTTTGCTGGCCCATGTAAGAATCCCTGCTCTTTGGCTTTTCTAACTTAAGTTCTGAAAGCATTGCCATCTTCCCTCTCCTCCTGTCCCCTTATCTTTTCTGTCTTCCTAGTGGGATACTTTTATAGGTCTGTCAAATGTAAAAAGAAGTGGAAGGTAGCTGGAGACACCAACTATTGGCACAATTCAGGTCCTACCCATCTCCCACCATGCCCCTCCTCCTCCAGCCCCATCTAAATTAGCTACTTCATGTCTGCCCTTTTCCTGCATGCTTCATCTTATTAAACTTCCCCCACATACAGAATGTCCCTGACTTACGATGGTTCAGTGAAATCATTCTCAACTTTCTGATGATTTTTGTCCTGGGCTTGCAATCTGCTACAGGATCCTCTGGTGATGTTGAGCAATGGCAGGAGCCAAAGCTCCGAGTGGGCCGTGGGCCAGTGCACTGTGTTGCTGATTAGCTGTATTAGATGCAGTTTCAACCTATGATGGCTTTACTGGGATGTAACTCTATCTCAGGTTGAGGAGCACTTTGCTGGTATTAACCCCATGTACCTGAGGATAAGAAAGACTTTTCTGGGCTTGTGAACTGCCGTCTTGACAGGATGGGCCCACGACACCAACCTTTTCGATAGAAACTCGAGGACAGTCTTAAAGGAATTCCCTACATAGCTCCCAGAAGGAGCAGCTGTGCTTTCAGAGGTTGCTTTACTGCCCATGTACCATAAGACAGTGTCCTGAGGACATGCTCTTTAGGGGGAAATAGGGTTGCTTCTTTTCCTGTTTCCATATGGAAAGACAGTCTGAAAATGCGGAATGAGCTCCGGTTCATGCATTTGGGAATCTTTCTGCGATTCTTGCGCTAGATGCTGGGATCAGGGATCAAACACACTCAGTGGCCCCAGTGTAATTTTAAATTTCTAAAGTCGGTCCATCCTTTTGGGTCCTAAATGCTTTACATGAATTGTTCTAGAAAATTCTCTTTAAAAAGACAATGAATTAAAAAATACTGTTAGATTTTCATTATTTAGATGTATCTGGAAAGTAATCTATCTGTGCGACTTTACATAGCTTTCTTAATTTTTCCAAAAAAGATTACATTTGTATCTGCAACAGATCATGGTAGATCCATTATATTCATTTCTTAAATGACTAAATTACTTGGGAGACATTCCTAGAAGTGACATGACCAAGGGTGCCATTTAAATTTTTGATGCCTGTGGCCAAGCTGCTGTCTTCCTTCTCTGAGCCCCTAGGTGTGGATTTGAGCTCTTTATCTCCTGTTCTCCATTCATCAGGTAGGACAGGTATAGAGTGATTTGCCTGGGGCAGAACCTTTGCTATTTACATTCTTTATGAAACTGTAATTTGGAAAATGTTTTCTTAAAGAAATACACAGTGTACAGTTTGGAGAGTGAACCTCTTTGCTCAGTTCTTACTTGCTGTCTCTACGTTCTTATGCACCTAGCTTCTGCTGGCTGTCTGGCACAGAAGGGCAGGAGAACTAGTGCTCAATATTTTACCCATAGAAAGCCTCTTCCTGTCTCACTCTTCATCCCCCCCAATGTTGGTGGACTCACAGCTCTGTGTAAGGATGCATGTTGGGGGCCTTGCTTGGTTCTCTGTACCACAAAAGGAAGAATGGAAAATACAAGTGCAAAGGTTTCGGGGCTGGAGTGGTGGCTCAGCAGCAGAGCGCTTGCCTGGCATGCCCGAGAACCTGGGTTCAAACCCCAGCACCACATACACATCTAAGTGTTGGAAAAACAGAACCAGATGAAAAAATAAAGTTGATTCTTTCTCTCTCTTAAAAAAAAATAAAAGAAGTGTGAAGGTTTTATAGAGTGTGCTTAGAATTTAAACCCTTGATTTTCTTTGGGGCTGCATTTGTTGTGATAGATTGAAAAAAAAAGTTTGTTTTTTATCAGCACAGCCCTAGGGTCATAGAGAGTCAAACAACTTCCTCTTTTAGGAAAAGCCCCAGACAGCTCAGTTATCTTCTTGCTCCATCTTTCTTTGTAATTTGCATTTTTAATTGTCCTTCCTTGGGAACAGAGATTGAACCAAGCAGAAAGTGTTGGGAAATGGCACAGTGAACTTTCTGGGTTTGTTTTCTTTCTGATTTGCAAGCCTGGGGGACTTTATTTTTGTGTTCCTGACTCTGGGAGACAATTGCCAGAACTCTCAAGGTGTCTAAGCACACCAGTTTTCCAGCTTTATGTTCGAGGACCCAAAGGACACATGTAGAAAAAGGCTATTTCCCAGGGATTTTATATTATCCAAGAAAACCCGTAAAAATTGAAGCTCAGTTTTGAAGACTCGGTTCTCTTGATAATGGAGCTCAGTGACCAAGAATCAGCTTTAGCATGAGCCACAGAGTCCTATTAAAATGAGGGGAGTAATGGTCCCCACCTCTTAGGTACCCGTATGGTAACCTCAGCGACTTACTGTGAGCTTAAATGCCAAGTGCACATAGGTGCTCAGTAGTCCGCAGTCACGGTCACAGCTACCACCACCATCATCTCCCAAGGAGTCAGGAGACCTTGCTTTTTATTTATTTTTATTTTTTTAAAGAGAGAGAGAGAGTGAAAGAGAGAATCTATTCTTAAACATTAAACATTTCCCCCATGGTTTTCGTTGCTCCAACACTTCGTTGCATACATAGAGCTGGGATTCAAACCGGTGTCCTCATGCGTGCCAGGCAAGCGCTGTAACCACCGGGCCACCGCTCCAGCCCCACTAGTTTTGTTTTTTGAGACAAGTTTTGACCTTTTCTTGTATATGTTTATTAAGCAGTTCAATCCAGTATCCGTAGGAGCTGGTTAAGTATTCTGACCCTTAGGGGAGGAAGGTCTGGGGGCTCCTTCACCCTGATTGACCCTTATTTGCCCTAGCATTTTCTTCTTTCATACTGCTGGGAGAAGGTGTGTGCCCAGAGATCGCTGAGCTAAATTTCTACCCAAGTGTCATAGAACCTAAGTGGTTACTGCATATCCTTCTCGTGTTGCAATGATATGTTTGCCCTTTCGTTCAGAATTTAGTGATAAAAGAAATGGAGGAGGTAAATGTTCCTTTTTTTGTGTAAATTTGCACTTGTACCACTGTACATATTTAGTTTTGTTTTACACCAGGGCTTTCACAGAGGCGTCGGACTTAGGTCTGTGGAACAGAAGCTCGTGTCCAAACTTCAGTAAATGATGTGGATCTCATTCATAGTACATGTATATATACAACAAATAATAAAGTTGATTTAACTTGTAATGGTATTCTTTACAGTAAGTTTAATTTTTGAAACCAGATATTTAAAATGTCAAAAGAGATAGCAATTGTATTACAAATGTCATTGTAAAGAAAACTTAGGGTATTTGAATGACATTTTAAATCTTATTTAAATTTTTTCTTATTTTATAAACAAGTATTTTATGTATTAGGTTGGTGAAGTGGGACACTAACTCATATTGCTAGGTAGACCTGATTTAAAGGAAATAATAAATGATTACAAAGCTTTCAAATTTTATAACAATATTCAGTAAAACATTTCCCACACTGCATTCAATTTTTTTTTAATTTCAGAACTAAAAAGTGGTATTATTCACTAAATTAAGTTTAGTGTGTGCCAGATTAATTTGTAATGTCAGTGCAATTTAAGGAACAAGATGTTGATTTTCCTATATGGCATGATAACAATAATACATTCCAAGGATAGAAATAACTTGAAATCTACGGCAGGTCCAAAAGCCTTTATTTGCAATCCAAAAAACTCTTAAAACTGAAAGTTATTATCATGACTCATTTGGAAGTATGGTCTGCCCTGAATTAACATGAAGCTATTCATAGCTTTTATTTATCCCAATCAGATGAATGTACATGTTTTGCTGCAGAAATATTACCGTGTTGTATTAAGAGGTTCTGCCCTAGATACTGCTGGGGGTGTTTATGCAACATATTCTTTCTCTAAAATCCAAACATGTTTCAATTCTGAAATATCCCTGGCTCAAAGATTTTGAATAAAAGATGGTGGGCCTGTTCCAGAGCAGTATATCCTGCAACCAGAGGATCCTACCTCTTGGTTTTCCTAAGGATAGTCCCTCTTCATATCTGTTTTCAGGACAATCATTCATTAGGCCCTGTTCATACTCAAAAGTGTCCCATTTTGGCCAATAAATCATATGGTCACCATACGACCACCTGTGAGTTCTTGGTAATGGGCGTCATGGTACTGGTGTTTGTTGATACATTTCTACTGAATTCCTAAATGTAAAACTTTGAATTAAGTAAGATTCCAGATTATATTTTGCAAATCTAAAATAATTTGAAGCATTTTTATAAGAAATAATTTAAAATATGTACCACTTTGTCATTCTAGGCAGAATTACCCACATTACACACACACACACACACACACACACATTTCTTTTTGTGGCACTACATCATTTTTTCTCATTACCAGTGTGTGTGTGTGTGAACCTTTTCTTACGAGGCTGCAAGCTCTCCTTCTGTGCTCCCCTGCGTCTCATGATGCCTGATGCATACACTGTAGTCCATACTTATCCAAGGAGGATACTTTCCAAGACTCCCAGTGGATACCTGAAACAGTGGATGGTTGTATGTGTGTGGATAGCATGCATATATATTTTTATATAGTTTTTTCTTATACAAGCATACCTATGATAAGATTCAATTATGAATTAGGGACAATAAGAGATGAACAACAGCTATGATAAAATAGTTATATAATTATAACAATATGCTATAATAAGAGTTACTTAAAATTTACAAATTGTTTATTTCTGGAAATTTCTGTTTAATATTTTCAGACTATAGTTGATCATGGGTAAGTGAAACTATAAAGGGCAAAACCGTGGATTGGTGGGGAGACTGCTCCAATGTTATTGTTTATTTAAAATATTTATTGAGCGTTGGACTTTGCCATACTCTATCCAGGTCCTAAGGACAGAGTGATGAAGGAAACCAAATTGGTTTTGGTGCTCATGGAGATGTGCATCTAGGGGGGGCAATGAGGTTTGGGGGTCTGGTCTGGCCTAGCCTGGAGAGAAGAAGGCTTGCTGAGGAAGTAATTTTGAAGCTAGATCTGGAAAATGAATTAAGAGTTAACTGAGAGGGGACACTCCTGAGGCTGAGGGACAACAGGTGCAGAGGCCTTGGGGCAGACCCTCTGATGGAGGCTTGGGGAGCTGGGACAGCAGGGCTAGAAGGGGAGCCTGTGCTTGTGACATCAGTGGGCTTCCAGCAGTCCACTGTTGAGGTCTTATTTGCGTTTCTGAAAGTGTTCTGCTGCAGGAAGCAGCGCTCAGTCAGGGCTGGGGGTGGCGAAGAGCAGTCAGAATGGCCGCTTGGTGCAGCCTTTTAGAAGGAGGCAGTTGTTCTTGATCCACTGGTTTCACTTTCCATTCATACACTGTCCTAGCTGTTCTCTTGGACAATAGTTCTATGTACTCTGCTTGGTACTCTGAGGCCAAAGTAGTGACTGCAATTTGCAGCCAGGCTGGAGCAAGAAGAACTGAAGGTTTGTTCAGGCTCCAGTCTTCTGCAACTGGGAAAAGTTGTAAATGAGAAACAAAAAGCAAAACCCTTACTCATGGTGGGCCCTGTCTGAGCCAAGTGCTGGAAGGCCAGGGGACTGGGAACTATTGTCATGCAGGAAAGCGAAACTATGCTGGGAATGCCAGTTTTGGGGGCTCCTGTGAAAACTTGGAGCTGTGAAGAAATATCCTGCTGGGTATTCAGTGGTATGGGGCCCCCTGAAGGGCAAATACCTAAAATATGCAGCCTGTGGTGGCCAGGGGTGGTGCTTGCGGTGTTTTTCCTTTGCTTCTACCTTAACCTGTGAGGTGGGGCTGTGCTGCTGTGAAACCAACTTTGTGTTTTAAAATCTGAATAACCTCACTTAGACATTAGTGCAGAAGTTTGACAAGAGGTAAATCTTTGATGCCTAAATTTGAGAATCTTCTCTAAAGTATGCAGGTGAGCTCTTTGGTCATCTCATTTTTAGTTTTCTACACAACCAAACACTTTTAAATGAATTATGGACCATTTCTGCCCCTCTTCTCCAGGAAATGAAGCTCAGAGGCTCCTTGTTCAGATAATTGTTGCTTGGTCTAGCCGCCCCTTATGGATGGATGGATAAGTGATTGATGTATGTGTTTAATAGGGTCTCCATACTGGGATTAAGAATTAACTGCCAGCAGTTTAATTTAAGCACCACAAAGGGACGTTTTTAGAGTTTGTTATATTTGCAGAAATGCTGTCGTTTCCCCCTGTACTGTAAATCACTTACATACTTCGCTATTGTCTTTCTTGCCAAGTCTTTTTCTTTTGAACAAATTGCAGACTTACACTAAAGTTGCACGAATAGTAGAGAATTTTTTTTTTTCCTGAACCTTTGGGGAATAATTTGCCAACACTGACGTCCTGTCTCTCCTGGATGCTTGGGTGTGGCTTTCCTACAACAAGGACACTCTCTAACACATGACCATCAGAATTAGGAAATGAACACTGGTGCATGGGTATCATTAACTCACAGACCCCTTTCAAGTTTGCCAAATGTCTCCATAATGTCCCTTGTTGCCAAATGTTGAGCCGACTCTTGTCCTTTTGATATGTTTTATCTTCCTTTGAGGACTTCCTTGCTCTCTGGCCCCAAATTAGTAAGTAAACATTCTGGTCTGGTGTGTCTTTTGCTTTCCCTGGCCCAGCCTTGGGATCCACCACTTCTCTAAGAATGTCAGGTTTGTTTTAGTGGAGAATGTTATTTAGAAGCTAAGATCTTGGCACTACATGGGCCTGTTCTATTGATATATTGCTGTTACCAGACCCTCTTAGTGGACAGACTTAGAGAATATATTATTATTTATATTTATACATTTATTTTTTACACCTATATTTACTCCTTATTTATTGAGATGGATGAAAAAACATGAGTCCAAACCTATGCCTGCAATGCACTCCAACACCTAGTTTTCTCCCTTCCTTCCTTCCTTCCTTCCTTCCTTCCTTCCTTCCTTCCTTCCTTCCTTCCTTCCTTTCTGTATTTGTCTCTTCCTTTGCCAATAGTGAGAAGCCTGGTTCCCATTATCTTTATTATGCACATGTTTATTCTCAAGGTCCTCTTGCCTGCCCCACCACAGCAGGGATGCCCTGAGGATGCCCTCTGCACATCCTCCTGGTTCTGCTTGTGTCTGTTGCCCCCTGCATGAAGCCCCATCACCCTCTTCTGAGCTGTCTTCTTCTTGCATCTGTTCCTGCTGCCCTGTGTGGGTTTCCTTCCGCTGGACACAAGGATACTGCTGCTTCCTCACTGCCTGATGGAAGCCCTCTTTAAGCTAGTCCCTGGACCTGACTCCTTCTTGGTCCTCTTTGTTATCAGTGCCTACTGTATTAGTTTCCTACAGCTGCTGTAACAAATGACCCCAGACTGGGCAGCTGCAAACAACACAAATTTATTTGCTCACGGTTCTGGAGGCCAGAGTCTAAACTCCAAGCATCAGCAGAGTTAACTCCTGGGGGCTCTGAGGGAGAATCTGCTTGGTGCCCCTCTCCTGGCCCCTGGTGGTTGCTCTCAATCCTTGGCATTCTTCTTTGGCTTGTGGATGAAATCACTCCACACTTGGTCTTCAAATGGCTTCCTACGTTCTGTGTGTTTCAGTGTCCAAATTTCCCTCTTAAAAGGATGTAAGTCATGGTGGATTTAGGGCCTATTGGATGGTTCAGGATACACCATTCACAATATGAATATGGAAGCTATAGAAGTTGTCATCCAAAAATGCACTTCTTTGGTGTATTTGATTGTCCTGAAAAACTGCAGAGCAGCTCTGGAAAGCTGTGCTTTTCATCTGTAAAGGACATGTACATTAACAAGAGTATTTGTATCTGGAAGAAGTTTGCTCTAGCCAGCTGTTATTTCCTGAGATACTTTTATCTGCATTGTGAGACAAAGTCCCCCAGCCATCATTTCTCATACTGCCATAACTCGTATGGCCACTAGCCCTCAGAAGCACCCAGTCCCTGTTCCTTTTCTAGCTCAGGATGCTATTTGAACTTCAGTCATCAGATTTATAGTTTCTTATTCTGTGGGACTACCAAGCGTACCTGTATAATTAAATATGGGGTTCTCCGGCTAGTCTGTCTTGTGTCACATTAATTCATAGACCAGCCAAAGAACCCAGGGAAACCATTTTTCCTTTCCTTATAGGTCCATGTGAATTTGGTGTGACCACATTTTAACTTGCTTACATCTGCAGAGACCCTCTTTCTAAATGAGGTCGCATTCACAGGTTCTGGGTAGATGTGAATGTTGATAGGGACACTGTTGAACCCAGTACATCAACTTTGCTTTGCTCTGCCAAATGAGGTCATAAAGGAAGGGAGGGAGGGAGGGAAGGAGGAAGGGTAGAAGGAAGCTCTCTCAGTTGTTTTGAAAAGAATGTTCTTTATTGTCATATTGTTCTTATTTTCCCATCTAAAATTAGGGCACAGTGCTAACTTCCCAACTCAGGGCTGAGTGTGAGCTGAGGCTCATGTTCATTGTGAGGACATTGAACTTTACCCCTCAGGACACCTCATGCTGTAAAGCATTGCAGCCCCTTAGTTGAACTGTTCTGGAAAGATCTGCACCCTGTGCGCACCCCGCACCCCTGCCTTCTCCCAGCTGCCTGGTTCCAGGCCATCAACTTTCTTGGTACGTGTTGTCAGCCAGGCCGTGTGCCCTTAAGGACAAGTGCCATTCCATTTGAACACTTGTGGATGGGTGGGCTGTCGCCAGCCCTGTCAGAAGAGACCAACTGTCACATGGGACTCCACTGACCATGGGGAAGCCCCCCACACCTGGTAGTTTGTGCATGGCTCTTTATTACCCTGATTGCTTAAAAACCATTCCTCCTACCATTTTTTCTTTCTTTCTTTTCTTCTTTTTTCATTTTGCTTTATGTTCTAGGCATTTCCCTATGAATTAAACATGCTTCTGTGCTCCCAATATCTTCTTAATTCACTCTCCCACATTTTGTTTAGACATCCTCTCATGAGTATCTGTGTCAACTTAAACTTTTTGCTCTTATAAATAATGCTCCTTAACCATATGTCCATCGTCCTTGATCCTAAATTTTGTGACTACAGCAACTGATTCTTAACTATGAGCTATCGATCACATACTGGGCTAGACACCTTACACATCATCTTCTTTAATTTTTGTCGTAAACTCTGAGGACGTTATCTTCATCTTGGGTTCTGCCGCCCTCTTCGTTTGGGTCCTGAAGCAGTGCCGTGGGAAATGAGTGTAGTTGTCCAGTGCAGCTCCCATAGTCCCTGCCAGCCTTCAACAGCCTCTAGGGCTGTGGAGAGGGTAGAGGGGGGAACAGGGGATCTTTTATTATTTTAGGAGAAAGCAGACTGATTTTGCCTTTAATGTCACAAGTCCCCAATCCTCATCTCATATAAAGTACAGTGATAAAAATTGTGGCATTGGCCACAGGCTCACTTCCTGACCACTTGTGATGGACACAGGAGCCAAGAAGGTCTTCCCTGGTCCCCACCCTGCCCGTGGGTGCTGTGCCACCTTAGAGGTGTGGTTAGAGCTGAAGCACCATCCTGCATGGTAGCCACCATCCTATTCCATGATAAATAGGGACAATGCCAGCCTAGTGGGGGTCATGAGGACCCATTAAGAAGTCAAGTTAATAAAGGAGCTAGGCAAGATTGGTTGTCTTTGCATCCAGTTGTTTCTCAGGGTGGTTATGTAAGTAAGTTATGATAGTAGCTGAGTCTACATGGTCAGGGAAAGCGTTCTTGTAAAGGTGGTTTTAAAACTGTCCCCTGAAGTACAGGACAGACATTGCTGAGAGTCTTAAGTAGGTTGGAGTGGAATTTTGCCGAGTGGGAGTTTGACACTACTAAGAGGTCCTAATGATAAAACTGAGATCACTTTTGGAGTGGGAAGCAGAATGGCCCCGTAGCTCCGGGTTTGCTCTTCATGTACGCTGAAGTAGTAGGAGGTGGCACTGGACAAATACTATAAGTACTTAGTCCTTTAGTGGTTTTCAGCACCTTAAATAAATGTTAATGTGAAGTCAACATTAAGGTGGTGGAACATTAGCTTTCCATGGGATTTATTTGTGCTCCTGAAATTTGTGCAGGTTAATTAGTAACAGGCTGGGCAGGGCACACTTCCCTCCTCCTCTGCTTCAAAGGACACCCCTCAAGGACCTGTTGGCCTAAGTGTTGGGGCAGGTGACTCTGCTTTTTGGCAGAAGCAGAAACTAAAATGAAACAACTGGAGAGTACACTCAAGCGGCGCAAGGGGAAAAGTCCCTGCGGGTCCTTTCCT
The DNA here is from genome assembly GCA_004027875.1 of Aplodontia rufa. Taxonomy (NCBI): domain Eukaryota; kingdom Metazoa; phylum Chordata; class Mammalia; order Rodentia; family Aplodontiidae; genus Aplodontia; species Aplodontia rufa. The sequence goes on along the minus strand of PVKS010007189.1, from coordinate 8,302 downwards.
GTCGCTTTCTTAAAGAGGGGAGGGAGGAAGGGGTGGAGAGCAGGAAAACACTTTTATTTGGAGTATGGGTGTGGGGAAATATTGTTTTCCTAGCACAAGCTAAAAAAATAAGGCTGTGGTTGATCAGGATACGCAGTACGTTCTGTTGATTCCCACTTGCCAGGAAGGCACTGAAAGAGCAGGAAGTGTGGGTGTACGGTGTGTGTGTGTGAAGGGGCTGGGAAAGGGCTTGTTAGGCACGGTGCCTGCTGGCCTGCAGGGCTCTCTGGGCACTGGCTGGGCCCCTTCAGCATAGGCTGTGCAGATGCCCAAGCAGACAGAGGCATTGGTCCTCTGTGGCTCTTCACATGGAGCCCATTTTGGCCCACAGATTCATGCGTCATCCGAAGGCTAAAAAGGACCAAGATGCCTGTTCAGATCTGAGTGCTGCCGCTCAGTAGCTCTGTGAGCTTGGGCAGGTTATTTGATCTCAAGTGCCACAGCTTCTTCATCCATAAAATGGCAGCTTAGCAGTCCCTGCCTTATAGGGTTGTGGATCAAGTGAGCTAATATTCCTATTGTGCTTAGAACTCGCTTGATAAGCACCTAATACTTGGTAGCTGTGGTGATTGTTACTGTGGGATCGTGTGGGGATACTCTGTGCCCACCAGCTTCACATCTGGACCTGGATTGGGCAGTGATCCACGTAGAAGGTACCCACTTACCAACAGGTTGTTTTCCAGAGGTGATTAAGTTTGCAGTGTGAGTCAGGCTTTTAAGACTAAGCTTTTCTCAGTAGAGTACAGTTTCAATGTCAGGTGGGTACCTGGCTTTTACAGAAGCATCCTGTGCTGATATTTTGTTTCTGTTAGACACCTGACCATTCACTGTGATTTGGAAAGATTAGAACTGGCCATGAAACCATGTTTCCATTTTTGGTGACAAGGGTTGCTCATTCATGCCAGCTACATCTAAGGTATTAAGTGGCCATGTGTGACTAGCACCTCTTTTGTTGGACTGTGCAGATAAAGAATAAATCTATTATTGCAGGTACTGGTCTATAGTTCCTGAGTACCTGCCAGGTGCACGGTACAAGACTCTATGGACCAATGTGTTAACGCATGCAGCAATGTTAACGTACATTAAAGCACATGGAAATGAAACGGAGACTGGAAGCCATCGTGAGATACATCTAAAATAACTGTTGAAGGCAGGTGTTTTTTTGTTTTTTTTTTTTTTTTTGTTTTGTTTTGTTTTGTTTTTTAATTCAGGGGAAATGGGGCTGTACTTATCTCCAGTGGTCAGGATGGTCCTTGTAGAAGAAATGGGCTTTGAACAATCTTCAAAGGTATGGTTGCATATTTCCTGACTGGATCTTTCTCCTGAGCTCCAGCCTCACATATCTAATTGTTCACCCAGCACCACTTTTTGGACATCTCAAAGGTATCTAAAACCTTCTAGGCCCCAAACCAATCTCAGCGTCCATCCTCAGCATTCTCTCCTACAAAGTGACATGATCTCCCACCTAGTCTGAAAAGGGAAGGAAGGAGGTCACAGAAGTCCAGAAGAGGGAGGAGAGTGGGAAATTCAGAAAAGAAGTGTCTAGTGGCTTCTATTTTTTTCTGTGAAATTAGAGGCGAGATCATTTGCTGTGACTGATGAAGGTGGAAGTGAGTTAGGGAGTGTGGAGATGGAAAGATCTGAAATTGCTCCTGTGGAACATGGAAACGGGAGCTGAGGAGGGAAAAGCAAAGGAGATCTGCAGGGAGTGACAGCTCAGATGAGGTGACAAACCACACATCTATCATGAGATCATTCAGCCTATCAAACAAGAGGGAGGTGATGAGACTCACTTATAGTAGGAAAGTGCTGGAGCTTGGAGGTGACTTGGGCTGGAGAAGTGATGTTCTAGGCAGAAGGCACAAGAAAGGCAGATCAAGACATAGAATGGCAAGTTGGGGAGGTGGCACTCAAGGGCAGTGGTGGAGTGCAAGGGTAAGCAAAACAGATAGAAGAGAATAGGAAACCTAGGAAGGGCCCTCATGAGCCATGGCAAGGAGTCAGGGCTTTATTCTGAGGACACCAGATGGAAATCCCTGAAAGGCTCCTCAGCGTGTGAGTGACGGCACAGATTTGTTTCTGAGATTGCCAGTAGAATGCGGACGTGTACTGAAGGCAGAATGGCCAGGTGAGGGTTGCACAGCAGCACGGGGGAGTGGGGAGGCACTCCTGACCCAGGCTGCACTGGGAAGGATGGGAAGAGGGCACGGGTAACTGGGACAGCAAGGTGGACTGTACCGCTTGGTGACCAAAGTAGCAACAGGTGGGAGAACCAGGGAAATGGGTGAATGTCAGGGAAAGTCCAGAATGGGGGTTGCTATTCAGTCCAGAAAGATCTGACTGCTTTCCCATCAGTGTGCTTCAACTGGATGTCCTAAATTTGCTTAGGGAACTGCCCTTTGAGAGCTTGCTGAGGCCTCTCAGAAATGCCTACATCTACACCAACACATGTTACACCTGTCTTCCAGGCTTGCTCTCAACTCCTGTTCTCGTCGGGCTGCATGGAGAATGGCCACTGGGTCAGCTGCCATCCCAGAAACCCAACGACGCATTGGTGTTTCTTGAGCACATAGTGGAGTCCCTCAGTCAGTTCTTCTGTCTGTTTATGGTCGCAGTGAAGCAGCGCATGTTACCAACAGAGGCTAAATCACACCACATTAGGTTCCAGAGTAGTCTGTGGTCAGAGGCAGGGTAATTTTTGTAAAGTAATTATGGTACTGTCTTCCAAAAGGACACACATAAAAAAAGTCCTCCTAGGAAGAAATTTGTGGTGTTAAATTATAATCTGGATGCTTCTCAACATAGGAAATTTGTTTTGTGGTAGTCATTTTAGAATTTTGATTTCATATGAAGTTATTTTCCATTAATAATGAAATTCACCACTGGCTTCCCCTGTTTCCCATGACTCAGTTGGGGATGCTTATTAAACATCTGAGATCTGGAAGGCTGCTGGGCTAAAGGGTACTAAATGGCAGTGGCCCCACACCTGGTGGTTTATCAGAATTACTGTAGGATAATGAAAGAATTCATGTTCCTAAGATCTGGAGATTCTTACTAGCATAGGGTTAGGGAATATTCTTTAAAAGTTTCATAGGTAATTATGTCACATAGCAGTTTTGAGATACCAATTTAACTGTGGGTTATAGTGTATTTGGGGTAGCCATCTGCAGCAATCCTGTCACATCATGCATCCTGAAAATCTACCTATTAGGAAAATACACGATTCAATTGCTTAAAACCTTGGTGAAAACACAACAAAACAAAAAAACCCCAAAACTACAAAGCTGGGCTGGAGATTAAAATTCAATGAATCAATGCAATGTATCTTTTTTAAAAAGTTCAATAAAATCCAATAAATGTATGCAATAAAAATTTCAGTGATGTAATGAGGAAGGCTCATCACATCACTGCCATTCAGGAGGGCTAATAGGCTTACTCCCGTCACTTATTAACCCTCCTGAAGGTTTTTTCTTTTTCTTTTTTCTTTTAAGAGAGGGAGAAAGTGAGCAGGAGAGAGAGAGAGAGAGAGAGAGAGAGAGAGAGAAAATCATTTTAATTTATTTTTTTCATCTGGCTTTTGTTGCTCTGACACTTAGTTCTGTATGTGGTGCTAGGGTTTGAAGCTGGGTGTTAACGCATGCCAGGCAAGCACTCCAACCGCTGAGCCACCGCTCCAGCCCAGCCCTCCTGAAATTTAACAGAACTTTAAGAAATCATTTTATATTGTTGCACATAATACATCCACTAAGGGGCTTTTTTCTTCTTTTTTCTGTCTGAGGCACTCTGTCCAAATGTCAAAATATCTTTCTTATGCTGTGACTGACAGTGGTTGACTTCCTCCTCCATGGTCCCGCCATGGTATGTAAAGTGGTACATACGAATACCACAGTCAAATTGTTAAGTGAAGCCATAGTGGGGAGGTCTCATACCTCTTCCAGTATATACAGGGCCATAGTGTCTTAGCTCTGAACATCGTGTTCTCATGTCAAGTTATGGCTCTTAAGCTTCTCTCATACATCTTATTTCTGCCTCTCAATAGTCATACAATACCAAGAATGGGTTTTCTCCTTGCCTTCCTGTATTCTCTTCTGCTTTCTATTTTTCACTGTAACTTTCTCCCTCTACCCGCCATACATGTGTGTGAGTGTGTGCACTCACTCCTGTACACAAACCCCCGGGAAGCAGTCCAGCTCAGTGTGATGTTTTTTTAAACTCTTTTGACCATAGTGCAACTACAATATGATATAATATAAAATTGAAACAAGTTTCATAAAGTAATGCTTACTTTGTGGTACTCATACTTTTTGTTCTGTATTCCAGTACCATTAAACTTAGAAGTACCGATTCTAATTTAGTAATGCTGATCTTAATCCAATAAATTTGATTCCATGACACTAATGGGTTGTTACCAGAGGTTTGAAAAACACTGGTTTCTGTCATACCCATTGGAAGTAGGCAGATTTGGATTTGAATTGTAGCTTTACCACTTAATAGATGTTGAGCCTGGTAAGTAGCTTCATTTCCTCACTTGCAAAAGGAGATACCTACACCTCACTGGAAGGCAAATGAAATAATGCATGAGAACCATTTGGTTTAGCATCTGGCTCCTGCTAAGTACTGGAGTAAATGTTTTGGTGGGAAAAAAAGTGATGATTTTGAGTACTCTCCAGTTTTCTCTCAATATACAGAATTTTGCGTGGGGCTTCTTACTTTTGCTGTGAAGGTACATAAAATTCAGTGTGAAGAGTGTAGCATATCATGTAAGAAGAACTTGTATTGGGGAAGGGATTATTGTGTGTCCAGGAAAATGTGCTGTGAAAAAATTACTGTTCTATTCCTGAAAGTGTGTTTTCATTTTGTGTTTGGGTGGGGCGTACCTGTGCATTTCCATAGCCGTCATCCTGAACCAGAGCAGTACATTTCTGGCTTATCTCCTTGCCTCTGTTTGTCCCTATATAGGGTACTGGTTGGTTCATGATATTGAAACAGGGTTTATCTGAAGTCACACACACCAAAGCCTTTAGTAGCTTAGGTGGACAAGCTCAGACTGTAGCCAGCAGGCGTTTGAAGCACTCCGGGAAGGCCTGCATTCAAATCCTGGCTCTTTGTTTAGAGGTGTTGGGTGACTCGCCCAACCTTTTCTTTTTCCTTTATTGTTTTTTCTTATTTCTTGTTCTTCTTATTATTTGGAGTGGGTTACCCATTGAGCTATACTTTCCTGATCCCTAAAGTGGAAATAATAGTATTTAGCTGGTGAGGACTGTTGAGTGAATGAGAGATGATTGATGTAAGATACCCGGTGCTTGCTTCTCACATGCTAGGTGGCTCTTACACAGCCCCTCCCATGTTGATGCATAAGTCAGTTTCTCTACCTCCATCAGTAAATATATCTGCCTCAGCCCTGCTCTGATTGATCCTAGCCTTTTACCTCGTCTGGTCTGCCAGCCACCTTTTCTCTGCCTAGGCAACGCTTCCCCATCCAATACACTCTGTTGCCTTTTGCCATAAAGCTTTCCCTTACAAACAGATTTAATGATGATTTATATGTTCCTTATGAACTAGTTAACTTAGTTGGCAATTAATCATATACTGCCTTCTGATCCCTATTGCATAGTTTTATTATTATAATTGTAGTATTATTAGTTAGCTTTATATGATTTATGTCTCATATCCCCAGCTAACTTAATAGTTCCCCGAGGGCAGTGATCACATTTTACATGACTTTGAATCAATTCTCCACAGCATTTAGGAATATCATAACTGGGTGATGGGTATTGAGACAGCCCTAGTTGTAAGATAGGAGTGTCCTGTGGTTAGTTGTGGGAGAAGTTTTAAGGAATGAAGATAGACTTGGGTTAGATTTTGTTGGGAGACAAAATTTCTATAGGTTGATAAGAGGAGCGGGCACATGGCTGTGCAGAAATGACTATTAAGTGACAAGAGCCCATGCAGCCAGCAAAGAACTGGGACAGAACCCTGCCATGCTCAGCTTCTGCACACAGACTCAAACTTCAGCCTCTTTTAGTCACTTAGCTCCCATCCCTTTTCCTTCTTTGATGCTAAGTTTTGACCCATCTGCTGACTGTCACTGATCTAATGAACGGTGGCTCTAGTGGGAAGAAGTCTGTAGGGCAGAAATCAGTTTTTCTCTGAGTGAAAATGACCTGATTTCATTTTTATTCTCAAAGGAAATATTCTCTGGACATAATTTTTTTTAAATGGTCAGTTGTTTTTTCTGGATCCTTTAAACATGTCTTTCCATTGTCTTATATCTTTCATTGTTTCTCTTAAGTAGTCATTGAAAGTTGGGGTTGATTTGTCTTTGTTTTTGGAAGGTAATGATTTCCAGGATTCCCCTTTTCCTGGTTGGGTACTGATCTGTAATTTTTGTCCCCCTTGTCACCTGCATATGCTAAAAAACTCTACTCAGCCTCTGAGTCCCACTGCTTCTACTTCCAAAGTCACCAGGTACCCCAGGCCAGAAGAGCATCCCCAAACAACAGGCTCACCTTTCTGCATTCCTTTCTTCTCCTAGACCTTACTCTTTTATTTATTTTTTTTTTAACTACTTGTTAGCTCTCCAGTGCATTTCTTTTTAAAGAGAGAAAGGGAGAGGGAAAGAATCAATTTTATTCATTTTCTCATTTGGCCTTTGTCTCTTGGACACTTAGTTGTGTATGTGGTGCTGGGGTCTCGCGTCCTCGTGCATGCCAGGCAAGTGCTCCACCCATTGAGCCACCATTCTAGCTCCTCTCTAGTGTATTTAAACAGATTTTTAAAGATATATTTTGTTCAGGTCTCCTAGTTATTCAGCATGGGAGTTGGACTGCATTACTTACAGTGCTATTACTAGAAGTATTACCCATCTCTCTGCCAAGGATTTTATTATCTTAAATCCAGCAGGGATGTTCAGACTTCTCTAGGACAGAGAAATAACATGATTAAAGTGGTACTTTAGGAAGATGAACATGTCCGAGGTATATGAGACAGAGAAGGACTGGGAAAGGTTCAGTAATTAGAACAGTGATGAGGACATCCTAACAGAGTGCCTTGTAAAGTAAGATAAAAGCAGGAGTATGGTTGATGAGCCTGGGTTTTTCATATCAGATGGACCAGGATGAGTCATGGCTTCCTGACTTACTAGTAGGTTGCCTTTTAGCAGTTTCCTAACCTATCCCCTTGTCTGTTGTAAGGAATAATCAAGTCCCTACCTCCCAGTGATGTAAGAGTTAACAGAGCTCATATAAAACCCTAGTGTTAGCTGGGCGCAGTGGCACCCACCTGTAATCCTAGTGGCTTGGGAGGCTGAGGCAGGAGGATTGCAAGTTCAAAGCCAGTATCAACTACTTGGTGAGACCCTAAGCAACTTAGCTAGACCCTGTCTCTAAATAATAAATAACATATAAAGAAGGGCTGGGACCATGGCTCAGTGGATTCAATCCTCATACAAATAGTATCCATTGCACTACTACTCCATGATCCAAACCTCAGTTACGTAGACGAAAATTCAATATAACTGTTAATGAAAGAGCATGGAGGACCCTAACATCTTCAGCCTTGTAGAAGACCATTCATGCTGCATGAACCACAGTGAGTAGCTTGCATGCATGCTGTTATGAGCAGCCCTAGTAAGTGATACTCAAAATAAGTAGGTTTTGCTTCCTGAAGTTTCAGCTAACTCTGGGTCAAATATTACATGAAGAGTTCCAGAAATAAACAATTCATAAGTCTAAAATGCATTCTCTTTGGAATAGCATGATAAAATCTGGTGCCTTTCTGCTCCATCCTGTCTGGGATGTAGACCATTCCTTTATCTTGTGTACCCATGTTGTATTTGCTACCCACTCATTAGTCACTTAATAGCCATCTCAGATGTTAGATCAGTTGTCACAGTATCACAGTGCTTGTGTTCAAGTGACCCTTACTTTACTTAATAATGGCCCCAAAGGGCAAGAGTAGTGTTGCTGGCTGTTTGGATATGCCAAAGAGATGTCATAAAGTGCTTTCTTTGGGGGAAAACATGAAAGCTTATCATAGGCACGTATAAAAGGAAAAAAGACAGCATACATAGGATTTGATACCATCTATGGCTTCAAGCATCCAATGGGAGTCTTGGAATGTATTCCCCATGGAAAAGCAGAGCTCTCCTGTACCTACCAAGTGCTGAATTGATTTATAGGCAGGTGCCGTGGTTTTGAAGTTGGACCCAATCCTAGATCTCAAAGGTACAATGATAGCTGATTTTACAAAGTGCCTTTTGTCA
>PVKS010007188.1:0-74352 GCA_004027875.1 Aplodontia rufa | reverse complement strand
TTAATTGAAGGTGAAAGACTAAAAGTGCTGCTGACAATTTCATTCTTAACTTATGCAAAGTAGCTAGAGGACATCTAGGACTTGAACCATTGTAAAAAATTCTGTTATATTAATACTGCAATTATTCCACACTTCAAAGAACTCAGAATTTAAAATTTTCTGAATTGCTCACCAATTTCATTCTGGGCATGACCACAATGAGGAAGACAAAAAAATTCAAGAAGAAAGAAACAAGGTAATGGGAGCATGGGGATAATCTAGGTCTGCTTTTATGCTCAGAAACTTTATGAATTTGTTCATGTTTTACCTCCAATAATTGGGGGTGAGGGAAAAAACTCCCCTGAAGACTGGAGGATTTCCTGTAGGCCTTGCCTTCCTTACTTGAACAAACACTTCCACCCACTCACCCTCTTAAATCTCTCTGACTTTCTTTTTTATTTTCTACCTGCTCTAAGGTTTTTTTTTTTTTCATTTATACTTTCTTCATGAATACTGAATTCAGTGCTATTGCTGGTAGCTTTTATCCTCTTCTGTTTCACTTCTTTTGGCAATTTGTGAAACCCACTCCTCTGGAGGCAAATTCCTAAAATTAATATGCCCATCTTTACAATTTATCCTTGAATGGATCCTGAGGCTCCTGGTCATCTTCTGCTATGCCAGATCCCCAGGATGGATGTTCCTGTGGATTTAATATCCCTTCTCATTCAAAGACACCAAACCCTCAAATTTTTTTTTTTAGATCTCATGAAATCCACATATTCATCTGCTTTGACCTTCATATTATCTTCTAAGACTCAAGACAACTTCAACTCAAGACTACTGTTGATCCCCACTCTCCAACTGTATGCTCCAGTTGTCTTTCCACTTTTCCTCTATCATTTTCAGATTATCTTTCTCACCAGTTGGCCCTGCAGATCCCACCTAGCAGAGTTGACAATTCTGACAGTACATTGCTCCCTCAAAAAGAAAGCCATGCCACTTACACTAACTTTACGATCTCAGTCCCATCTCTGAAATGTGTTAGCTGTATGCACTTACAGGACAGAAAAGGACTTTATCCATTTTATGTTTTCATTCATCATAAGACCAGTTGTCAGGAGTTAAAAAGAACATTAAAATTATCTTCACGCTAATGTTCAGGCTCATTACTGTCTCTCGCAGCCAGTATAGAATTGATCAGGACAGAAAGAGTCTACTCTTAGACTTGCTATGCACTTGTTCTTAACCTTGAACAAATGACTTTAGTTTGAAGATTTAACAACTTCTCCATTGCACAAAGGGCTTGTGAAGATTAATTAATTCATATTTTTAGGTGGTTTCAGGATTTGCTAATGAAAGGTGCTATATAAATGCTAATTTTTATCATTCATCCATATATATATGTGTGTGTGTTCTTTTTCAGTTGTCTACTAAAATGGTCACCAAAAGCACTTATTATCTATTAAGGTTTTTAAAGAATGAAAATGAACTGAATTTTCATTCTGAATCCTGAACTTCCTTTCTTTTCAAGATAAGTCATTTAAATGCAGATCTTTGGGCTGAGTCACAGCTATACATGATGCTTATACTTAATAATGAAGATATAAAGAGTTGGAAAAATTATGAAGTGAACAAAGCAGGACCTGGAAAAGACAGTCTATTGTACCAGCACACATAGCCTGTACAATATCAAGTCAAGCTAGGTTTTGGGGCTTTTAAATGCTAAACATTTTTACAACAACTAAAACACTTTAATGAAATCCTATTCAAATCTCTTTAGCACATTTTAAAGAGTCATTCTATGTGTAAAATTCCCATATGGCCATTATGATTAATTTTGATGCTATCGTATGCACAATCATTGAAATTTCTCTTAAAAACTTTTGTGATTTTGCATGAACATTTTGTAGTTTATGTTTATATAGTCATTATTATAGAAGACATTCTAGTCGCTGGGATATGAAAGTTACAATTAGGGAAAAAGTAGTGATTCTGCTAATTCAAAAGAAGGGAATTTGTCCAGAGGGAATTTCTGACCACTTTGGAGTTGAGAGCTTGCCCTCAGTGCCCTGTCCATGCCTTTGTTTATGGGAATAACTCTCATCTAATTATCCTCAGAAACTTGTTTTGTTTTCAGGGTGATCTAGAACTTAGGGCTATCTTCTGGATCCTATTCATGTTTTCATTTTGGTCTATAATTTCCTCATTTTAGTTGAAAAAATACCTTAAAATTACACTGTTCACTATGTTTATTTATCCACTGAAGATCTCTCTTCATTATGATTGACTGGAAGGCTTGGACTTGGGGAAAAAAGGAACAATTATCTGAGCTCTTTTGGACACCAGGATATGTATTATCACCATAACTTTATTGAAAAGAGCATGCAACCAATGATAGTGTCTTTCTCTAAATAGTGTCCTATGCAATAGTCTACTAATTAAAATAACTGGCAATATATAAAAATGAATGATTATATTACATTGTATATTGAGCATATCAGTAATAGGTTCACAGCAAAACTTCAAGGTAAAGGATATAAAAGACACATAAATATCAGTAAGAGGATACATGTCAGTAGAAAGTAAGACATTGTAGTCCTTGGATCTTAATTTTAATACTATATGAATTATGGCAATAGCTGCTGGCCACCCTTTGTGGGTGGAAAAGAGCTGCAGGTTTTATTTTTTTACTTGTATTAGACTTATAAAGCACAAATGCCTTGTGGTTGAACCAAAGTGTCCTGACTCAGCATGCTCAGATTACATCTTTCATAAATCACAATTTAAGACAAAAAATTTTAATGGTCATCCTTCTGTAAGAGTTAAAAGCAAAACATTTACTCTGAATAATAATGATGTAATATAATAATAATTTATTTAGAATCTGTGCTATGGTGGGACTCAGACATGCATTCCAAATACATTCTTTTAAACAGGTGCCTTTACATAAAAATAATCCAGATCCTGGCTTAAAATTTTAGTGCCATCCAGACACTACTTTACCCACCAAATATCTCTGTTACCTGAGAATAATCAGAAGAATCTTTTACTTTTTTTCTTAATGAGTGTTCTACTTGATTCCCATTACAATAGAATAACAACTGAGAAGTATTGTGTTAAAAGTAGTGGGATCTTTATTTTTTAACATCATCTTGAATCAGGATTCTAATGAACTACTAGAATAGCCCTATGTCTAGAATCTGTGTCCCAAATATTCTTAATGTCAAAAATTCTTCATATGGTACATATCTGCAATAGCTGTCTTTATCCAATACTCTTATCACATGGATGCATATATCTCTCTCTATATATATACATATATATATTTCAAATATCAAAGAAAGATTTAACCTCTTATTGCTCACCTCTAAAGAACTCATTGATATCGTTGATCCAGTCTCACTTCTTGATAGTCCTGCATTATCATCCAATTCAGAGGCCATGAAATTCTTCACAGCTGTGCGAGGCTCGAAGGGCAAATTCTGCATATGTTCCTGGGGTGCAAGATGTTGCTCCAAGTTCATATTGAACTGGTCCATTACAGGGGGATTCATATTGAATTCAGGATTTACTTTGTAGTGCAATAGCCTTTCATGCGGCAAGGTTTCCATGCCAATATTCATTTTGCTTTCTTCTTTCATTGATGGCTGGGTATTTACAGAACTTCTGGGCATTACAATATAGTCACTTTCCATCATTCTTTCTTGAGGATGGACTATGTCCATATCAGCCCCTCTTAAATTGTCATCTGTACATAAGTACACAGTTCTCCGCAATTCACTGTTCTCTTTTTTCAAACACTGATTGCTCAGCTCATTCATACTCATGGGCATGTGCAGACCTGTGGGCTGCTGGATGATGACTTTGGAAATGACGTTTCCAGGCAATGTTGAATAGCTCAGCCCTTCAGGGTTTGTTCCCTTTTCTTCTTCATCGTCATTCAGAGAAATCCTGGAGAGTGTTCCTGTAATTGTTGCTGCTCGGCAAGGACCAATATCCTTATGAAGAACTGTGAATTTGGCCATGATAGTTCATAAAAGAAAGTTAGTGCTTATTTTTGTTATTATATTCTATTGTCTCTCTTCCCACTAAACAAATGCTTTAAGAAAATTTAAAAATAATCTTTTAAGAAATCGTAAATCTCCTCCTTTGTTCATGATCCTGATTACTTGGTCTCTCATTGGTTCTGTCATACTCTTACAGATCACAGGTAGTCTACACCAAAGCATATCTGAAAGAAAACCTCAGCTCCCTGTCCTTAAACAACTATGTGTAACTTTTCATGGGACAGATAGGTTACCAGGGAAGTTTTCTCCATCAATCTACTCCAAAATAATTTTATAAAATTATGGATACATTCACACAAATTTGATTTTTTAAAAGACTTTCCCCCTAAATTGTTGGAGACACTCTCATTAAAATACTTATTGAAAGAGATGATCAGTGGGAACTTCATCCTACTGGGATAGAAATCCTCCAAAAATTATGCATGTTGAAAATTAATGATCATTTATCCTTTGAAGTCTTTGTGGTGAAGGTAGATACAGGATTCAAAAGAATTTCTTACATTCGGTTATATACAGGAGAGGAAAAAAGGATTTTATTCTTCTTACTATTCTTTTTATTCTTTCTTTCTTTTTTTTTTTTAAGATCAATCCATAGGTTCAAATGTCCTTGAGAAGGAGGCTGGGTGTTAAAATTGTCAACTGAGTCTAAGTGGAAAAAACTATATAAGCCTCTGAAAACCCCATTCTATTTTTAGCCTGAAAAACAAAACCCTGTTATTTAGTGGGGGAAAGATATATAACCACCTACAGTATGAAGGGAACAAAATGAAAACCCAAACCAATTTGAATAAAAACAAATAAATCAAAAAAGGGTTTGGAATTCTTTCTAGGCTTACATTTTAGTTTTCTCCCATTTTTTGCTTCTATATAAAAAAAGCAATGTTTTGTGGATAATAGAGGCAGAATAGCTAGAAGCAAGCTTAATTACGAACAATAATCAGTTTTCAGGGTACAAAAGAATAAAATTTTAAAGAAATATTCTTGATAACTTTGGTATTAGAAACACAAATTACTGCCTGGCACAATTGCACAAGCCTGTAATTCCAGCCACTCAAGAGGCTGAGGCAGGAGGATCACAAGGTCCAGAATAGCCTCAGCAACTTAGCAAGACTCTGATTCAAAATACAAAATAAAAAGGGCTGTGATATAGCTAAGTGGTACAGGACTCTGGTTTGGATCCCAAGTACCAGTTAAATGAAGGAGGAGCAGGATGAAAAGGAATAGGAGGAGGAGAAGGAGGAGGACAAGGAGAAGGGACAACAACATAGAACTTCCCTTGGTGAGAGTTGGCACAGTTTGTACAGTGGCAGCTACCTTGTCTACAAAGTAGAGCAACTCTCATTTAACATTTCACTAGGTACTGATAACTAGAGAATATTTGAACAGTTTTAGATACACTGAATTTTACTTATTATCATTAAGTTTTCAAGTAGAATCAATTATTTTGCATTAACACAGAGGTGAAAAAGTTATAGATTATGCATGTCTTTCCCTATCACAAAGAAAAGAAACTTTTGAGATGACTTTATAACTTGTACCACTCATGGGATATTTTATCTTTAGAGATTTTGCATCCAGTTATTCTATCACCATCTCTCTATTTTACACATGAAAATCATAATAAATCTATACTTCTGTATTTTTATTAATTCACAAAATGGTTGTGGAATTTTGTAATTTACTGCTATATGTGAAAGTTGTAGAATGATTAACTTTTAAGAAATTATTTCTAAGTCTCTTAAAATAATAATGGATCCATAATCTAGCTAAACTTATGTATTAGAAGCATAGAACAAAAATGCAATATGTCAATATTTATAAGATACAATTGCAAGATACTGCATAAGATATTTGAATAAGATATACTGCATGCCTTTACAAAAATATAAATGCTTAATCCTGTTGTCAAATATATTGAAAAATAACAATGAATGATAGGAAGTGAAGAGAAGGGGAAATGTTGAAACTCAGATAAAGCAAAGAACTTTCCAAGCATTTATAACTATGTCACTGTATATACTATAGTCATGTATATAAAAAATGTTCTTCATAGGTATAAGAATTATGTCACCATACTTGAGTATTTTAGGAAGTATAGGACCCAGAAAAGAGGCAAGGGGTCAGGGGATGGGGGAAGGAGAGAAACAGGTGTGGCGGGGAGATACTGACCAAACTGTACTACTGTATTGTGTGCATCTATGAATATGTGATAACAAATCCCATCATTATGTACAACTATAATGTACAAATAAAAAGTTAATATAAATAAAAGTAATAATAATGGATCAGTAATGAATTGTGGTTTTTCTTAAGTGATTATACATGAAAACATTAAATTACAATGTATGTTAATGAATAGGCTTAATGATACTCTGAACAAAAACATATAAAATGTGTCCAAAATCAGGGAAGAATATATTTAGTCTTTATACAAAAAAGTAATCCAAAAATTATAGCAGTAATATTTAAAGACAAGTTATGGAAATCTATCATATGGTATTAAGGATGTATGCTAAAGTCATGTTTTTATTAATGTGTTATAAACTATAAAGAACATCATGGCACTAAATATTGACTTTATAATCTGAATTTATACAAGACTTTTAGTTTTCTATAAATATAAGATGATCTATAGTTATAGTCAACATTTTAAAACCAATAATATAGCCATGTTTACCAAAAATTCATGTACATTAAATTTTTGGGGACAGATAATTCTTAGGAAGTAATTTCTATATGAGATATATGCCTTCCTCTTAGACTTGCTTAAAATGTATCCAAACATTGAATCCATACTTTCTACTAAAAAAAAACACTAATGTTGAATTAGGGCTTTTGAGAAATTAATCAAGATATGAAACCAAATGAAAAAGTACCTGAACAGTTAGCATAATCAGATACACCACCACACCCCCTCAAGCATTTGGGGAAGTGAATTTCTGCAAAATTTAGAGAACTCGAAACACTTTAAAATGAGACTTTAAAACTGAATATATCAACATGGACAGATGTCTCTTGAAAAACTTGAAGTTCCTTATAGGCTCAGCCATAAAGTACATTGATCAAAATGAAAACAAAAATAAATTTGGAAAAATATTATTTTCTAACAATATCACGGTACAGCCTAGATTAGGAATGCTGAATCCTACAATCCATTGAACCTGGGGAAAATGGGTGATTTAACAAAAGAGAGTGGGGTGAATACTGAAGATCACAGCTTGGGGAAGATGGTCTAATTCAGTTGATCTCGAACTTTAGCATGCATGAGAATACATGAAGGACTCGTGAAAATGCCAGCTGCTGTACCACTTCCCCACAGTTTCTGACCCACAAGGTCTGGGGTAAGGCTCTGTTACGGTAGAGATGAAAGATGTCCTCCAACAGCTCAGTATGTGATAAAAAAAGGCTGAGAGGTAAAATGATTGGGATATAAGAGCCTTAACCCATCAGTGAATTAATCCCCTAGCAAGGACTAATGAGGTGGAAGTTGTAGGTTGGGAGAGTGGTTGGACGAGGTAGGTCATTGGGCACATGCCATTAGGGCATGTAGTTTGTATCTGGTGAGTGGAACTGCCTTTGTGCTTTCAAATCATGGGAGCTGATTCCCTCTGTCACCCTCTTCTACCATGATGCTCAGCCTTACCTCAAGCCCCAAGGAATGGAGCCTGCCTTCTGTGGACTAAAGCCTCTGAAACTGTGAGTGCCCAAATAAACTGTTACTCCTAAAATTGTTCTTCTCAGGTCTTTTTGTCACACCAGTGAAAAAGCTGACGAAAACAGGCTCCAAAATCTGCACTGGTAATAATTTCTCAGGTGATGCTAATCCTATGGTCTGGGAATCATGCTAGACAGCCATTGGTTTGATTTGAAAATACAAGACTCCACTCTTATATTGCTTCTCTGTCAAGGAGAACTGTGAAGAGTATTCTAAAAGGGGCTGAAAGGAACTGAAATTCAGGGGGGAAATTCTAAATTAAACAGATTCCTAATATTTTAAAGAAATTCAAGCTTAAATTCAGAAATGAGAATATGAGATTAGTAGCTCATACACTTTTGATTATGAAAAAAAATTGTGATCTGAGATTCAGCATAGTTTTTCATTTTTGGGATTGGGCCTCACTGTGGTGTCCAGGATGATCACTAATTCCTCTGGTCAAGTGATCCTTCCACTTCAAACTCCAGAATAGCTGGGACTATAGGCATGTGCTACTGTGTTGGCTACACATACTTTAATGGTTATATGTGGAATCAGAAACTATACATAAAAGGAATCTCATGGCAGATAAGGAGAACCTTACTGAGTATTTAACTCCTTTATCAACTGTTTGAATGAAAATTTAGAAGGCATTTTTATCAAACTTTCAATGGCCAATCTAAAAGGATTGGTATGCTAATCTGAAAGAAGTGTGGTCATAGAAAATAGACATATAAAGGCCAGCTCCTTTTTTTTCTCAAGGAAAACATACCAGAAGCAAAACTTTTAAATAATCTTGGGCTGGGGAAGCCTTGAATGCTCCTATGAAAAGTCTGAGGGGTTTTGGATGACAAGTTGACACCAGTACTGAAATAGAAATCAGATGTGATTGTAGAGAGTGTTAACGTGAGTAAAGCTCCAACTGTGATAAATGTTGGATAGATGTGTATACATTTGGGCATCTTAATTTAAAATTATTGACAAATTAGAGGCTAGTTTGGGTACCATGCCTGGGAAGATGCTATGAGAGGTGAATGATAAAACATGGCTTGCTTAATCTGGAGATAAAAGACGTTGCTTGGACTAAATGCTAGTTGATTTAAAATATTTGGATATTTAGATGAAATAGATATCCCCTCTCATTCTAGAAGGCAGCACAAAGATGACTAAAGAAAAGGTAAAATGAAGTAAATTTTTCCCTAGTGTAAAGAAGCATTTTCCAACAACTGAAAATATCCAAAATATGAAACATGTTGTGTTCTTTAAAACTTTCAAGTCAGCTTCTCTGATTAGAATTTAGCCAAAGTCTTAATGACAACCCTGAGTTCAATGGTATCCTGGTATTCTAAAGTGGGAGATGTTGCATGGTTTCTTCTTTTATCCTCTATAAATATAATATGGTGTAAACACACACACACACACACACACACATTTCAACCTTACTGCAGTCTATATTCCATGCATGATGAAAATGAGGACCAGGGTGGCTAAGCTGTCTAGTCTCACTCTCAGCAACCCTCATGCATGATGTAGGATGGAAACCTTATGCATCCATGCCAGTGCGTTTCTGCTGTCATTGTACTCCCAATAAAAGAGTCTCAATTTCTTCTTTATTCTTCATTCTCTCTCTCTTTATCCTCCTCCACTTGACATGCACGATTTGTGCTATTACAATGCTTCCATTTGCAGATTCCATTTTTATACACATGGATATGTGAAATATAAACTGCAGTATTTTCTTTAAACCCACAGGAATGATTTAACATCTCCAATGATTTTATTTTCAAGACCCAAACAGTCTTACCTGATCGACAAGCAATGTCTACATCCTTTTCAAAGTCTGTCTGTAACAAGAAATATAAGGCATAGAACCATCACTTAATGGAGACCTCAAGCGCTTTTACTAATCAAATTATCTGAATTTTATAGATATCTGACTAGGCAATATCAGTTTGTTTATTTTGTGCAAAGGCAGTTTCTCAAGCAATAATCAGATTGTTTTAAAGAATATCTCCTAGAGACCAAATGTTGAACAAAACCAGTGGAAAGATGGTCCACAGCTTTAATAAGGAAACAGACCTGCTGTCATTTTCAGTCTGGAAGTTGAATACTCTATAGAAAAGGATAGAATTTTGTAGCAACTGCCTAACTTTAATAAAGTGACCAGAATGTACTCAGTTATGAATATACTTAAATAAATGCCTTGGCTATTTGTACTTTTAAGCATTCAATTTGAATATGCTGCTTTTGATATAATATCTAACAATACAGCTTTAAAACCCCTACTAGGCTTCTCTAATGATTCACTTTCACTCAAACGTGAAATAAACATACCAGGTTTAGGAACTAAAATTGAAGATTAAACAATACTCGTCTGGTGCACAACCTCTGAGAATTTATTTCCACTTCATATGTTCCCCAAACTCTTATTTTAAATAAATATTATTTTTTAAAAATTATAAAATTAATTAGCCTGTTAAAATTAAGGTCTTCCAATCATATGCATTTCCTTATAAATCTTTTTAAATTGGAGACCTTTGTAGTTATCTATTAGTTTGTGGTAAGGTATTAGTTATTGCCTCAAGTCTTAGTTACTATTCTTTAGCCTATTTTTAAATTGCCTAGATGAAAAATATAATAATAAATCAAATATATGGTAACATAAAGTCTTTCCTATTTAATCCCTATTTTTGATGGGTTTAAATTTTGTTGTACTTCCAAAACATACCAAAGTTTTTGTGCTTCAATGCAAGAATAGTCAGGGTTCGTATATAATATGAACCTTTTACCAGAAAGGTGTCTACTCTATGCTCTACTGCAATGATTCTCATCTTGGACTGCATGCAGGAACCTCCCACTTCCTAAGATTCTGATATCATTGGTCTGGGGTGCAGCTCCTGTGATACTAACATGCAACTAAAGCCAAGAACTGCTGCTTTAAGACTTGGCGTGGAAGTGCATAGTGTTCTGATCTGAAAACAAAACCATGATCTTAAGTAGACATCATCATCGCTAGTGCTGGGCAAGGATGAAAATACTCTGCAGTGTTGCACAGGACACCCCAACCCAACATCCAAGGCGGCCAGCAACACAGCCTACTTTCCCAAGCAATCCAGACAGAATGTTTACCTGGAGTCAAAGTTCTAAGTCTGTAAGTCACTCAAAATAGGATTTGATACTCTTTTATTAACAAAGATTTTTCTTTTGAAAAATCATGACTTAATTAGCAATCAGAGGGAAAACAAAAGCTCACCATGATTTGAGCATGCCCATTAGGAAAAGAACTTGAAGAATCAGCATTGATTGGATCCTGGCAGTTTCTTAATCGGCATCTAAATGCATCCTGAACCTGCGGGGTGAGGGGGGGACATTAATTCATTAATTTTTCTGTGTCTTAATAATAACCAGTGTCTCTATGGGCAAACAACTATGAGAAAGTAGCTATCTTTGTTCTTATGATCTAACATCCATTTTGTTTACTTGATGACACAGACGTTGGTGTACTTCAACTTGTTCCATGCCAAGAAGATTTATCACTTGCCATCATCTGTACAGGGAAGTGCTGGGAACTCCTGAGCTATCAAAATGGCCATATCTGGCTCAGTCTTAATAATTCTTCCAGAGAATATATTTATTTCCATTGTTGCAAGCAATATGTGGGTCTTGCAAAGGGGATTTACTATTTGGCATGGTAAAATCTTCAGAACAACCTTAAACATTGTGAAAAATGTGATTACTCTGTGATATTTTGACTATAATTGATGTAGGACTTTTCCTTTTGTCTCACATAAGGAACCTTTGAGGAGACCATGTCTTATCTCCCTTCAAGTAGTATGTGCCCTGGTGAAGAACAATACAATGAAACAAAAGAGAAACAAAGTGGATTGATTGCCAGCACAGCCAAACGTCCTTAACAACCGTTCAAAATGAGATTCTGAATGAAGAACAAGCATATCACAAGGAAGCTCTAACAAAATTACATTAATTCTTTTATTAAAAACAATTATATTGTTATATTATTTGCATGTACATGGAAATAACAACATATTCCACTACTCCATATACTTATAATGTACCAATTAAAAATTTTTTTAAATTCCACTACTCCATTTACTTATAATGTACCAATTACAATTTTTTTTAAATTCAGTAAATACGAATAGCTGAATAGTAAACAGTTTTTTTGTCATAATAGCAAATATAAGTGGTAGATTTTCCATCACACAAAGCCCCAGCATCAGCACTTCCTTTTCCTCCTGTGGTTCATTAGGCCCCTCACAAATAGCCACTTATTCCAAGTCAATATCCATTTTACTAATACTTTGATTTTCTGACTTCATGTTATTGATATTACCCTTGTTGTTTATTGTAAACTGTTTTATTGGATTAAAAATGAAGCTCAGAGAATGTTGAATTTCTCCTATTTTATTGGAGAACCTCTACGGACACTAACAAGATCATCACTGATCATTACTTTCACAAAAGCACTGATATATAATATTCTGTCACAATGTGATATGAGATGTGCATAACATATGCATTGGCCAGGGGTGGGGAGGAACGAAGCCTATTAGGTTGTCTTCAGCTTCCTCCTTGTCCTCCAAATCATTTCAAAGTCACTAGTTGCCTCTCTCCAAAACTGAAGGATTTAGAAAGAAACACTGACTGTAGGGACTGCAGACTGGCCAACCTCTACCTCAGAGTCTAATTCCGGTCATGAGGCCATAATAGCTATGAAAGAAGGTTGGGGGATGAACTCTGTGTTCTCTAAACACTCTCCAATCTATGATTCCAAAATTTCTATTGTGATATCCACCAAAGGCAATGAAGAGTTGCCTAATAAAAAGTAAGATTATTTATTTCTTTTTTTCAAACACATTGATGAAATGTACAGATGCAGTGAAATTTAGTCTGGTCATTTTTTTTCTCTTGAAAACCGGATAAATATTTAGGAATGAATCATCCAGCTTCCCCTAGAGAAGGAGAGGAGGTCAGTACAAAGCTAGGTTGTTTTAATGCAATGCTTTCAAGCTTCTTTCTAGCTTAAGATTTCATCTCTGTAGGTTACACAGTGACATGTGAAAAACAGAAAATTGGTCTTGTATTTGCCAGATCATCACTTTTTCTGTATGAAGAGATTTGAATTGGGGAAAGCATATTTATTTGTTTTTAGAAAAAAAATCCTAAGAATGAATGTCAGAAAAATAGGTATATGCTATAATTTTCTGTTTATGCCCCAAATCAATTGTTAAAGAAACACAATTTATAAAGGAAGATAAGTAATATGTTAGAAGAGTCTTCCAGGAATTTAGCATGTAAACATTTCCTTCAAATAAATGTTTAAATATTATCATATATAAAATATGAAACATCATGGTAATATCAAACATTAATTTGACTGTTCCTGACTAACCATTCTCCATTTTCAGACCTTCAGAACACAGTTGTCTCAAGTTATTTTTAGCTGATAATGAAATATGGAAAAGCAACTTCGGAAAATTTCTCTTCAAAATCACTATCTAGTTGCTTGAAGGAAATATAAAAGAAATCTCTTTTGCAGAATACACACACGCACACAGACACACACAGACACACACAATCAATACTTTCGACTTCCAAACCTCGAAATATAACAAAAATATAACAATGGATTAAGGGCATTTCTACTCCAGAGAATGATGTCAGCTTTAGGAATCACTCAATGTTGTACTGAAGAAACATAAAATAGACAAGCACAAAAATTCTCCAGGAAATTCAAGGTCATTTTAAGGGTCTTACAAAAGCTATAATTTAGGAGTTAGATTGTATGATGATTTTAGTGCTGTTGATACTTCTAATCTAGAAAGATCTGCAGAAGAACTTTAATTTGATTCTAAATTCTCTGATTCTTTAAAAGTATCAACAGGAAATACAACTTTTAAATAAGTCTGTTGGGAACAATTAAATATTTAACATAAATTATGGCACAGTTTATGTCCAGATTTTAAGATTTCTTCTTTTTATAATATTCTGTAATAGATCTTTGACCTTAATTGATAATTCAGCAAAGGGTTATATATCTGGGAGAGTAGTTAGAAACAGGTATCTAACTACCTTTGGAAAATGTAGGGCACTTTAAGGAAAGCTGATGGCATACTGTGAAATAAAGAAAAGAACAGCAAGAGACATCTTCAAAAATAAGTTGAGGTAAAACAATAAGTTATCAAGGTCATCTGCTGAACGCATCCAACTGGCTGGCTCCAGCTGGGGGCTCTGCTCTAAAAACTGAAAAAGCTGTAAACCTTTCTTGTTGGGGATGGATTCCTGGATGAGACACCAGTTCAAAGGGGTTTGCTGGGGTGTCACCCTGTCTCTCCCACACACACACACACAGAGACTTGGGTTTTCTCAGCAGAAGCAAGCTGGGAGCTTCTCAATTGGTCCTCACACCGAAGGCAGCTGGCAGAGTGTCACTGTGAAAGTCGGTGCCAGATTTAGAGATTGCTGGGGAAGAGCACCAAGCACTATTTGGCAGCATTGCAATTTAGAGAAACCTTGCAGGAAAGAACGCACAGTTTGAAATGAGCTCTGTATTTCGATACTGAGCTGCTCAAACCTGAAAACTTCACCTTTTAAAAAGATAGTTTTACCCTAAGCTACTCTTTTGAACTTCTTATTCCTGAAGGTCATTTAAACTAGGAGGATACAGTTTTATGTTTCTAATTATTTGAGATTGCTTTTAAGATTTTTTTTACCTGGGGAAGGGAGGCATTCCTTACACAGTATGCTTTTTCTGAATCTCATGGCTCCTATTGTTTCTGTGGTTCACACTTAAACAAATGGCTCAGTTCTTTTTAATCATATTACTTTTATATAATTTCATCATTAAATGATTTATTCTCAATTTCTTATGCATTATGCCAATCAACATAAGCAGCATTCCCATCATTAAAATATGATTTGACTTTTCTTACAGCCGAAGAGATAAAAAATGAAGACTTCATTTGCTGTACAATGAAGAATAGATAAGAAATGCAGTCTCAAGTTTCACTCCTATTAATTCTTTATTAGAATCCTAAAGGATGTAACACTTAACAACTAAAATTGTTGTACATTTTAGCTTCAAAATACTTTTCTGTTTCAGTTTATTGGTCAAAGGATTTGCTGAATACTCTTTCACAAGCATGATCTGAAAAAAATATAGCAGCATTTCCTTAGCATGAAATGTAGAAGAAAGGAAAGGGAAATGAGATGCCAGGCACCAGGACCTCTTGCCTTCATGTGTGGAATTCCATTTCAGCCTCATGCCATTGCCTTTGAGGCAGGTGCTATCCCAGGATATAGCTGAGGATCCTCAGCATGGAGAGCTTAAAAGACTTGCTCAGGATCATGACAATAAGTGGCAGAGCTGACAATGAAAACAGGTCACTGGCTTGAAAGTTAGTCCTCATTCCAATGCACCACTTTGCCTCTGTTGTTAAGACCTCACTGAACAAAGAATAGGATAATTTAAGTAAAAGAACCAAAACATTTTTTTTCAGAATGATCAGAAATTAAGCTGCTATACTGTGATCTTATGCCTTTCATAAATTTTAGAAAATGTAACGATAAGAGATAAATGTGATAAGTTCTCATTTTATTCCTTTATTCAAGATACATTGGACTTCTTGTTAGTAGTTTAAAAGTCTTGCCAGGTTGGATCTGGGTCTTACAGGAGAGCAGGGAGGGACTTGCCCATCCCTATGCCTCTGTTCAATTACCACTCCCCACCACAGAGAGAAGGACCTTGCTGCTGCCCGGAGTCAGGAACAGCTGGGAGGGCAATGTGAGGCTCTGAGAGAAGGATTTAGGTAGGGTTAGCTATGGGTGATTCTATCTGGCGGGCATGAAGAGTTTTCAATCTCTGGTATGAGCTTTCCATGTCTGAACTTGCTCACTGATGCCATCTTGATCATCGATTTCACGCTCTTGGTAACCTCTTAAGGTTCTGTGTATACTTGGAGAACCATGAAGATTAAGACTGATGCCAATGTTCACAAAATATTTACAATTATGGTAAATCAGGAAAGCCTAATCTGGGAGAGTTAGGATTTATAGCCCCCTGCCTTCGAAATGGGAGGACTAGTGGGTGAAGTTAGGGTGGTGATGCATGGGAAATGGTATATTGGAATAGCAGTATACTGTCCTGCCTTGTGTTATATTCATGTACCTGTTTAAAGGCAGTCTTTGTTTTCTAACCCTCTATTCTGATAACATCCAGGCTTATCTTTGATTCCTCTAAGTCATTCTCCCACTTTGAAGTATGCATCCTGTTTTATTGAAATCAAAACTACAAAAAAGCTTCAAATGTGGTTTTTTGAACTTTAAAATTAGTATAAGAAAAAAAAAACAACACTCTTACCAAACCACTCCACTTTTTAAAATTCTTGGACACATATAACTCCTTTCTGAACAGGCTAAAAATGCTAGGATTAGTACCCCAACCTTCCCCACTCCAGGCCACTTGCTAAATCTCTAAAAGCCATTTCACCTTCTTCATGTCACCACTCAGTGTAACCTCTTTTTTTATTTTTATTAGATGAATATGGAGTTACAATTGAGGGGGAAACATTGTCAAACAATCAAGAACAAATGAATACGTAGTTATCCAAGGCTAAAGCCATGTCATGGATGCCCCACTTGGGTTCCCCATGTTTCTGTTTCCCCCAGAAGACCCCCTGAGTAAAATGGATATCTCGTGGAGGTCAGAGATCTGCTTCTGACATGATTCCCCCAATTTCCCACCCTCCAGTCTCCTAGATATCCTTCCTAAGCCCTCCCCCCATCCTGTCCCCCACCCTACGCCTCCAGGTATCCTAGGCAATCATCCCCCTGTTTGTGTAAAGAGTCATACAATTTGAGGTTACTATTAGCTTAGCCATCTAACATACTGCTTCCCTATGTATTCTAGCTTCCACGGATGAGAGAAACCATTCGGCCCTTGAGTCTCTGTGATTGGGATACTTCATTTAGCATAATTCTTTCCATCTCCATCCATTTGGCTGCAAAAACCATAATATCATTTTCTCTAATGGCTGAGTAGTATCCCATTGTATATATGTACCAAAGTTTTTGTATCCACTCGTCCAGTGAGGGGCATCTGGGTTGGTTCCATAGTCTAGCCATAGTAAATTGAGCTGCTATAAACATTGATGAAGCCGTATCTCTACATCATTAGCTATACGGAAAATGCAAATCAAAACTTCAATGAGATTCCACCTCACTCCTGTTAGAGTGGCAAAAATGAAGAACACGAACAACAACAGATGCTGGAGGGGCTGTGGGAAAAGAGGAACACTGTCACACTGCTGGTGGGACTGCAAACTGGTTTAGCCACTCTGGAAAGCAGTGTGGAGATTCCTCAAAAAATTAGGGCTAGAACCACCTTATGATCCAGCTATCCCAATCCTGGGTATTTTCCCAAAAGAATTAGAATCAGCATACTATAGAGATTCAGCGTAACCTCTTATGAAAGCCATTGAACACTCCTAATTAGAAAGCTCTGAAATACAACTTTAAAAATACTGTGTCTTCAAGTCATCAGTATTTTCTCTCGGTACTCAGTGAAAGCAATTTAGAAAAAAATGACTCTAGTGTCCAGGATCACATCAATTGCTTTAGGCTTCCATGAGCTCCATGAGGTCCCAGAAAAGACTCCAACTCTCTACCATTCAGCACAGGCTCCATTTTGGGGAAACCATAAGCCCATAGGCCTAGTAACAGCTCTCCAGCTTCTTCTACCTGAAACCTTCTCTTTCTTAATCCTTCAACCTCATTTTTCCCTCAGAGCCCAATTAAGCTCCGGAATCTCTATTACCTACTCCTGCATCTTCAAAGACCAACTGAAACCCCTGCCCCACTCCTCATTAGGGGAGGGCACAAATATATCTTTGTACACTGAGTCACACTTAATTTCCCTGGGAGTGGTCAGGCTTTGAGAGTCACGCAACTTTCAGTGTGAACTCTATTACATGCAATATGGATTTTTCCCAAATTGCTATTTACTTCAACACTGCTGACTTTGTTCATTTATTTATTGTAGTATAAGGGATTGAACTCAGGGCCTTGCATATACTAGACAAATGCTGTACCACTGTGCTACTTTGGGAGAATATTGGCTTTAAATTTGATAGGCAAGTATGCTTGTATTTTATATATTAACTGTCATGTGTCATTTTATCTGTACTCTTTATAGAAATAATAGCACTAAGTGGGAATTTGGCAAAAAAATAAAAAATAAAACAAACTGCTGGTGGAGGGCTTAGGAAAGGGGGAAAAAGAGAAAGGAGCGAAAGAGAACAGTTCATGTTTATTTTAAGCATTTTGCTACAAAATTGCTTCATAGATTTGGATGAAGATTTTGGGACCTCATCTGGTGCAGCTTAGACCTCCCGCCAGTGCTTGGGAAAGAGAAAAGTGAAGCTTGGCCCTGTTACTGACACTACAGAACAGCCATAGGATCCTCATACTGACACAACAAAATTATCCATTTAAGCACTTTGCTTTTTTCCTTCCATTTAGTGAAAGGGTTTTATTGTAGCTTATTTTGTATCACAATCTTGTTATTTTCCCCCTCTGACATCAAGCTGTAAGATTGTCTTAGAGCCAGGCACAGCCAGAGACAGAGATGAGAAGAATGTGCAGGCACCAAGAAAGTGGTTTCCTAGCAACAGTAACTATTTCAAAGGTTTCATAATTCTTGTATAGTCTCAATTTCCATAGAAATGTGGAATAGTAAATAGTATGTTATTATTTGCTTAATCCAAATGAATTCTAATCAACAAATGATGATAAATGCAGAAAACATCTTATTAACTATACCTAATAGCTGCTAAGATCTAGTTGGCTATTAAAAGCAATGTGTTGCTTGTCCCTAATGTTCAACTCTGCGGCTCCAATGGGCCCAGAAATTATTGAGGCCAGTGATGATGTGAAGAGATGACTCAAGATTTTAAGTAATCTGACCTTTTAATACTATTTATTCCTCTTATTTGGTAAAAAAAGTTCTGGCTGTTGCTTTGTGGATGAAAAATGGCAATAAAGAAAGTGCTCTAGGAACTTTGTTTCTGCTTTGCAAGATCACTAGGTTTGAAATGCTGTGGTTGCTTTTCAAGTATTCCTTCTTTTGGTAATAAATGTAGGCATGCTTAGGTAGGTAGGAAAGGTCCTTCTTTGCATATGTCAAATTTAAATTCTAAATTAATGTGACTAAAAACTCAGTGGACACAAGGATATGTTATTACATATTATCTCTTCCAGTACAAAGAATTCCTAGAATTTTGGTTTGTTTAGGTCTGAGCAAATCTTGGACTTTCCCGCTTTTGTGTCAAGACATATGGATTTAGGATAGTAATCCTCAAATTTGTTTTAATTTATGCTCCCTTTGAGAATCAACATCTTTATATTGTTTGCAATTTTGAAATATAACAACTGTCATAGTTAAATGAGATCATTTGGAATGTTTCTTTTTAACTCTCTGCATACCTTCACCCTCTCCTAATTCTATTCTGACCCCTTTTCTTGGGTATGAATCTCTGGTCTTGTAAGCCTGGAAACTGGTATGTAAAATATGAACAAGAAAGCAGAATGTAACAGTATTCAGCTGAGAGAAATAAAGAAATGTTATATTATGAAGCAATAAAGGAAAACTGATATTTTTTAAAACAAGTAATGTGTTGCGATAAACCACATGGCTCAAAAATTTTAAATTCCTTTTACCTTTTTTTCCCCAGAGGATTTACTAAAGCAATTCAAAAGAAGAAGGTATTCCAGAAGAAACTGCATTTTTAAGGACACCAATTTTATGAAATGTAAGTGTTAAGATGTCACGTCTGGAGATCAGAACAAATAGTTATGTAAATATTCAATTTGCTTTTAAAAAGAATAAGTGGAATATAATTGAGTTGGCAGTACCAGAGTGATCATTTCTCCCTTCTTTCCTGATTAGAAAGATTTTAGTTTTAAAATTAGATCCACTAAAAGCAAGGACACATTTCAAATAAATTTGGTTCCATATAACCCACATTCAAAATGCTACAATTTCAGTTTCTTCTCTTTTTCAACTACAAGGAATTCTTCCAGCCTCCTCCACAGAAAGATTTCACAACCAAATATGGGTAAAGCCTTTTGAATTCATATTCAAGCAATAATTAAAGACTAAAACGGACCAAATTATGTTAGTGTGTGTCAGAAATACAGAGAAATATGTATATAGGTATCTAGTACCTAAATCCAGAAGAAGTATTCTTTACATTGCTTATGTATTTTAAGAAAGAAAAATCCATATGAATTGTCTTGTAAAGAAAATATCTTAACATGTAAAAACAGTAGAGAAAAAACTGTATCCCTAGAATCTTCTATAGATTATGAGTAGATTAAGTATGATTAATTGTGATGCAAAATTTTGTAGGCAGCTACCTATCACATTTGCTCGGTGTATTCACACGGAACTATTATTCCATACAGAGGACATGAAAGAGGCTTGTGTTCTCTTGGACTGTGGTCAGTGTTAGGGTAAGGTGATCAGAAGCATTATCATATGTATCTATCCCTAGTGTTGGGCATTACACATTTAGAGGGTCAACAGGAGCCTGTTTGTCCAAAGAGGCCTCCTACGATAAGTTCCTAGGGACTTGTGAAATTCTTTTAAATGAAGGTCTTTTGCTTTTTCAGTAATGAAATTTCTCTTAAGAATTCTGAAGGAGTCTTGCCCTACAACTGAAATCCGTGTATGTATAGCAGTGTTAACAGGTTATTTTCAAGTCCAATGCAAAAAAAAAAAAAAAAAAAAAAAAAGGAACCAAATAGTGTTATGACATTATGCAACTAATTTATCAGCTACAAAATTATTCAATTTGAACTAATCTTTAAAAATGCAGCAATAACAGATGTAATATCTATATTTTATTCCCCATTAAAGTGGAAACCATGTATTTACAGATACCTACTGCACCAGAGGCATTTATTCTATGATTTTATTTAATTGCCCTTAAATCATGGTTTTGACCGTTAATAGTCTAATTAGCAAGCATGTAAAAGTTCTGATGGAAATCAAGAATTTTTGTGCCAAATATTTTTCTTCATGTAAGCAGCAAAAATTTGATAATAAGCCATCATAATATCTGTCACTTAAAAACCTGCATATTTTGATTATAACATAAGACCATCAATAAATCTTAATTCTGAAAAAAAAAAGAGAAGCTTTATTTAAGATGGGATACATTCCTACTCCTTAACACTTAGGGTATCAATACCATCTGAAAATTAGCATGTCATGTTTCTCACAGCCTGTGACAGTTCACATTTAATTGTTATTTAAAAAAGCATTATGGACCTGGAGCTGTGGCTCAGCGGTTACAGTACTTGCCTGGCATGTGCAAGGACTCGGATTCGAACCCCAGAATCACATACACAACTAAGTGTTGGATTAATGAAAACCAGATGAAAAACTAAAATTGATTCCTCCCACCCTCTCTGTCTCTCTGTCTCTTTTTTAAAAAAATGCATTATGTAGCTGGGTGAGGTGGCACATGCTTTATAACTCCTGTGACTCTGGAGGCTGAGGCAGGATTTAAAGTTCAAAGCCAGCCTCAACAACCTAGGCCCTAAGCAACTTAGCAAGACTCTGTCTCAAAATAAAAAATAAAAAGGGCTGGGATGTGGTTCAGTGGTTAAGTACCCCTGGGTTCCATCCCTAGTACCACAAAATAAAAATTGCATTCTTTGTCTATTCATTTATAGTAAGTCTGTTAGTTACAGATATTAGAAATGATATTAACACAGAAGACACTCAAGTTATTTATAATTAGAATATAACCTAAATTATCATTGAATTTCCTTTTAACTTTTACTCCTTTGGTACATATTTTAATGTTTGCAAGATTTTAATATTGACATTCTAGGTAGAAATTTGTAATGAGAGAATAGTAAAGTCTGCTACCCATAAGCTATTTCAGAATTTTTAAATGATGAAATACCCTTCTCCCCCTGCAAGATGAACTCACTCTTCATCTGTTTTCTTTTTCATCACAGAATGGTCTTAGAATACACCTGTGGGTTTATTGCTGACATCTGTCTCTTCCTGGAATAGTACAGAAATATTGCTGTACTCACTTGGTAAATCAGGTTAAAGCCTTTGGTTGCCTTCACACATCATTGTACAAACTATGTGGTGTGTACTCACATGCACATTTATCTCTTTGCAAGATGAACATCGTAATAAAGTTCTCAAACAAGCTAGGTAATGCAAAATGACAGAGTAGCCCATTTTCTCAAAGTCACTAGCATGGTACCATGTCAGTGTGTGCTTTAGTCAGAACTCATTCCCAGAGTGAATGCTAAAATGACTCATAAACCTTGTAAATACTGTGTCAGGGCTTGCAAGCATTCAGAGTAATTTTCACCCTGGTTGGAAAAACAACATTTTATCCCTAAACAACTCAAGTATGCAATCTTTCACTGTCCTGGGTAAATTTGATGCCAGTTAGTGTCTTTACTCATGAAGAATAACTCCTTCCTTTCCCCACTGCTGATGATAAACTTCAACCATGACCTGAGAAATGCTGTAATTTTAAGTCTACAGTTCTAGGAACAATTTCTGCCTATCGTGCCCCAGAATGTATATTCTTCTGTATTTTCTGAGCATAACATCCATATCAAAATCATTAATCTTTAGTAATCTTGACCACAAATTAAAGACAAAAGAACTATCCATTAATCTTCAGCATTTTCCACTGAAAATAAATTTAGTTAATAAATAAGAATTGCTGTATGTAGAAGCACAAATTAAAGAATAAGCATGAAATATCACTATCGTTTATGAACAGAGCCTTTCAAATACAAGCCAACTTCCCTCTCATGCATCAGTTTCCTTAACGGACCTATCTCATTTCACATAGCCTTTCTTGAATCTTCTCTCCCTGGTTGTTGGTACATCTGACTGTGAGTTCCTTAGCATAGACCCATATATTTTAATCTGTCACTTTCAGAGAGACAAGGACCCTCTGAACTATTCCTTAAAGCTTCTCTTGAGCTTTCAATCTTAAGCAATTGGTAGTGTAGCCCAGCTTCAATCTGAAAATCAAGATACTAAAATGAAATATCATACTTGTTAGGATACCCCCCTTCAATTATCACTTATCTCTCTCACAAGAATTACATTTCTCACCTCTCTCCGAAGAATGCAGTGGACCATGACTATAACAAAGCCTTGCAATGAATCGAACACAGCAAAAAGTATTTGAAACAATATGGAGCGTTTATCTGTCATGGCCAAAACTGCAGACATCCACGTCAGAGCCAGAAGGGGCAACACCACACAAGAGCTCCAAAGAGAGGCCCTGTTGAGAGACAGAGAGCAACATTACGTAGCTGCGTGTCATGCCCCAGGCCATGACCAAACCCCCGTTCAACGAAGCATTCTTACATGTGGCACCAAGACCATTAACTTGGAAACCACTGAGAACATAATATTTGAGAGTTTTATTTATTCTTTTATAGACTATCCCACATTTTTATATAGTTGCCAATTATTAATATGTAAGTATTAGCAAACACTATTTTATTTTTCATCATAGCATTTCTCACATGCACTGTAAGGTTTTGTAACAAGAAGATGTAAATGATTGGGACTAACATGGCGTTACTGGCGGTGGTGGCTGACAAAGCTGTTGTTGAAACTACTCCACACTTGGCACATTTGAGCGTCAAACCGCTATGAGGCTCACTCATCTGACTGCAAACAAACAGAACACCCACAAAAAGAACAAAATATTGAATTGTCACCAAAAAAGTTGCGGCTACAAATTAGTTTTAAATACGATTTCATACAGAGAAGTATACTTATTGAAGATGAAAGCACTAATTTGTTTTAAAGAATCATTTATAGTACATAATATTTTTGTAACATTTACCTCTTTCACAATCTGGGTCTTTCTTGCATGCAAAGCATATCTCCATCATTTACACCATAAATGTCTTTATGTCTATAGATCAAAATTGCCCAATATACTGAGAGAGACATAAGCATGTGGTTGTGTAGACATACAGGAAAAAACCCTTTATTCAGACCCCTGGTACTTAAACATGTGAGGACTCCCAGTTTCAATCATTTTCATTGTCATTTGCTGAAGGCACATGCATTCATTAAAGCCTCCTGAGATATAAGCATTCATCTTAGAAGCTCACATAGGAGAACATATTACATATAGAAATAAGAAATAATATGTATAGTATATTATATGTCTTCTTTTTAGGAGTACTCAATTGTAGAAGAAAGAGTTTTTAACTCAATAGTTCTGTCCTTTGAGATTTCTTATAGCATCAACGTACTGTCCACATTTTAGGATGATCTGAATATAGGGGCTGATGAAACTTGATGAAACATTAGTTGATAATAAAAGGAGTGATGGTTTTCTTCTTTAATAAAACACATTTAATGTAATCTAAAGTTCAAAATATTCTTTCTGAACATCTGTCATAGGCTTCAATCTCATAGCATTTAAATGGTCTATTCTGGTCTAGATTTCATACATAAATTCAGATTCAAATAATACAGCTTCCAGCTACTACATCATGAAACAAAAGTACATTAAATAGAAAATTTTGACATGCATCTTTGAAAAATAATGTTTATTAGAACATTAATTTCTTAAGAAAACAAAAAATAGATTGCTTTAATAGAAATCTAAAACACTTTGACATTATTTTTTGTGGTATACTTCTCTACGTCTATTCCAATATCATATTTATGTCTAAAATATGTTTTCCCTCTAGGTTTTAAAAATAAATTACAATAGATTTGCCTTGATATAAAAGTAAAGTGGCAAAAGAGAGAAATGTTCAGATGCTTATAATTTGGAATGCCTGTTTTCTTTTAAATAAATATACTCATTGGTGAATAGTGCTTAGATGACATAATGAATCTGAAAGATACAGTTTGATCGGTGCATAAGAAAAAAATAAACCTCTTAGAGTTGGGTTGTGGGAGTAAGGGAATATGATACTATATCACCCACTTTACTGAGTCAACCCTGGGCACATGTACCCAAATCAGCCACATGTACCCAAACATTTCAAATAATTCATAACAAATAATCTGCCTAGTTTACAAATGGCTCAGTGGGCATGCCAAAGTGTTTAAACTACCCCTAAAAGAGCACCTAGATTGGTGTTCTCCCAGTGGCAGCACATAGCTGTCCACCTGGCCCCATCCCTGGAGACTCTAATTTGAGGGAACCCATGCACCTGTCATTTTTAAAAGTCCATAGATTATACCAGGAAATAAACAAAAATGAATCCCACTGCTCTAATTATACATTGAGCTTCTTTCATTTTTAAAAATTTGATCATATTAATATTTAAAGGCATGGATTGCTCCCTTATTGTTTACTTTACACAGAAAATAAGTTATTTGCTGTTTGAACTTCTAAATGGATGTGGATAAATCTCAATTTAAAGAACTTTGCTCTGGGTTCTAAAACAAGATTGAAATGTCAAAGGTTATTTAATTTTTTTGAAGTACCCAATATAGCAAGTATTTTAGCCCAGAAAAATTGTGATTTAATCTAAGCATGAACTTTTCTGATAATAAGTTTAAATCAGTATTCAGCCTGCTTATTTGTCTTTATTTGAGACTGACCAAAAGTCCTACACAAAGCTAACTGCTTGGACAGCTTTGGCACTATATTGTTAGAAGTGAATGGAGTAGAGGAATGGCAAATTATTCAGAATATGTATTTTTTTCCTTAGTTTATATGACAATTACAGAAATTATGTAATATGAAGAACACATAGTCTACATGTTAGATTGAGTAGCTTCAATGAAAATTATAATTTGCTTCTCTTTACATAGGGAAGTAAGCATGTGTAAAATAGAACAATAAATCAGTTGTAAAAAGCAGAATTGAACTGCCCATACATTCCAATGTACCCAGGGCACCAGGGTAGGAAAGGGGCTTCACTACTCTTTCTTTAGCTCATTCTGTTGGTTCCATTATTACCACAGGCCTTAAAATTTACAGGTTCCTGGTCCTTTTCCAATTTTATTTACTATTTTCTTATGAAAAATTTGTTTGACTGGCTTATTATTAATACTCTAACAAATTCCCTGGAAAGAAAATATCCCCTCTCCCATTTCTATTTGAAAAAAAGTCTCATGAAATTTGTAAAGGATTCTGCAAAAGTAATGTTCCTAATTTCAGGAAGATAAGATGATACAGAAAGTATCCTGCAGAAAAATACAGAAAATTAAACTTTCTGTTTAAGGTGATCTAAAAAGACATATATTATTTTGTCTTATAATGTCTTTTAATATGTAAATTGAAATGGATTTTTTCTAAATTCATAATATGACCAGCTTGTCATTTCTTCTAAAACTATGTTATCTCTTACAAATGGCTATGTGAAATAAATTGGGCAGTACATACAATTAAATGAGAAATAAATATTGACTAATAAATTAATGGTACCTCAGCTTTGTACTCATTTTGGTGATTTCATCTCTTTCTGAATGATGTGATGAAATCATGGATTCCTTATTGACAGTTAGGAATTTTTGAAAACACATGTGCCCTTTGGTTTCCTTATTTCATTCATAACAAGAATAGCCACTGTTAAGTGAATGTTTTCTATTAGCTAGATCCTGTAATGGATACTTATACAGATTATATTCATAGGCTTTATGAGGCAAGGTTATATTTCCCATTTATCAGAGGAGACTGAGTTGCAAAAAGATAAAATGATATGCTGAAAGACATACACATAGGCAGCTAGTAAACTGCATAGCTGAATATTGAACATGGTTTTCTTTGATTCAAAGCCTTGTCCTAACCACTACCTCCCATACACACATTTTTGCTTAAATTATTTAAGTTTATACCATCAGTAGCAGAGCTGGGTTTCTCTATCCCATACTCAGTATGACCCATGTATTCTTATATGATTTATCAGGACTTAAATATCAACCACATGTGGCAGACTAACAAAGATAATCTTGTGGAAGCTTCATGTCCACATACCTGTAATAACTTGAAGCCTGTCTGCTGAAGGACGCCATGGAAACGAATCTGTAGTGAAAATGTCCCTTAATTATAAGTGACCCTCCCTTAAAAACGAAACTCCAATAATGTTTTCATTATGCTACTGCAATTCTAATATTTTATATGAATAACATCAAATGTTTATATTGAAAGCCATTAGACTTAGCTGTTTACTACTTTAGATACCTGGGTTATCTAACCTTACAAATCTTTACGATCATTGTAAAAGAACAAAGGACTTAAAACTTTCTTTTGTAGCTGATCAAATACTTTTGACTATTAAATAATTCCCAAAATTATTTTAAAATGAGAATGATTATATGGGCAAGTTTTGAATGATGATGCTGTTCAACAGAATGGAGAAAGCCATAAACTTTTTAGACTCAAGGGGAAAATCAAAGGTATTAATATTTCATTCAAGTTTCTATAAATGTTTATGATGAGGTGATGATGTAACCTTAAAATCTGCTATCAATCTGAATATGAGTGTTAAGTCATTTGATATGGTAACACTGTAATAACAGCAAAATTAAGGGAGATACTTTTCTGAATTTTATAAGTAGTTAAAATGTGCAAGTGAAAATTATGAATAGATCTTTCTAGAAGATCACAGTCAAAATTATGTCATAAATAGTGAAAACATAAGACAAGAATAGCATTTGATAAGTGATTATCTTGAGTGAAGGTTTTTTTTCCTGATATCTACAATTAATCAAAGAAAACAGTATTATTGCAGTCCCACCTCAGTGATGTCACATAGTGACACTGTGTTCCATCTACCTCTTGTCCTGTGACCAAAGTGGAAGAGCTTTGAAAACCCATGCTAAGGATAACTCTTTTAAGTCTAGCCTTCCTTGACATTTAATCTTCTTAACTGAGAAGCAGGTAACACAATTACATAAATCTACACTTTCTTAATAATCTATCACTTGAGAAGTTTGGTCATATTACTTGAGAAGAGAACATTAGAAATGTTAGAATGGCACGACCCACTGGACACACCAGGACATCAAGAACAGAATTCAAGGCACAGTCAAATGCAGTCAACAAGGATTTCGAATTGGACTGTGGGATTCACTGGTAAAGAACCTTCAAAATCCACCAGTTGCAGCTTACCCGGCTCTGTGTTTGAGCTTTTTATCTAGGATCCCATCTCTGGAAACAAGTTTATTAAATACCAAAATGCCAATCACCATGTTGACCTGTCAAACAGAAACAAAGTTGACCTTTCAATAATTTTGAAAGAAATCCAGTCCCGGTTTTCATCGATTATAAAACTCTGTGGAGTTCTGAATTCAGAAAAGTAGTCATGTGAAGCACTTCTCAAACATTTTTATTGAGTGCATAAAGGCATATAGAACAATTTAACAGTGGTACATTACCTCAAATTTTAAAGTACCCTAAGTACATTTAATTCCCATGGTTTGCAGTTAAAACTGGGGATATTAACCTTCAATTGCCTTGCTTTTAAATGGTGCCATACTTTACAGATCTGGCATTCTTCTCTGAGACAACCTTGAATAGTAGCAATTGGCTAAATGAATTTTACCCTATACTTAAGAGCCAGAAGATTTGCATCTCAGGGTGTGAGGTAGAGGGAGCTCTGGAAAGCCAAGGGAGAAAGAATGACTGTTTCCTCACTGGGTGGCTGTTCCCTCTTGTGGGGTGGGAGCAATGTTCTTGCATAGTGCTTTTCCAGGCACAAGCAAAAGCCTATTCAACTCTGTAGAACCTTTAGGGAATGGACACCAGAACCAATTCTTAAAATACGCTCTTGTGAGTATTGCTCATCAATTTCTTCCCAAGACTGCCTTACTCTCACTTTTGTATAATACAGGTGAAATGAATTTGGTAAGAAATTTTCTTTCAGAAGTTAAGTTGTAAAAAGCTTGCAGCTAGATATCTATTTGTAGCAGCAGCATATTATGATGATCACCCATGTTTTTCTAATCTACCAACATCTCTTGATAAAGGAAACCAGTCCACTGGGGAAACCACGATAATCAAGGAAAAGTATTTTCTTCTTTTGGTTGTTCTTGCCTCTCACCTCCACAATCCCTGGGCAACAAAATATTGGTGCAAACCTGGCTGCTCTGCCAATGCAAATGGTCAATATAAAGCTGAAATCTGTTAAACTGTTGATGTAAGGAAGAGTCCAAAGCACATGTTTTAAGTGGGGATTTTTAAGAGGTGTCACTCCTCTGACAAGATACCAGTTAATCAAGAGAATGCTTATTCATCTTTGTACTTCTCATTATTTGATCTAAGAGAAAAGGTACACTCCATAAATTCTATTAATCTACAACTTAATCAGGAGGGAATTTATCACTACCCCAATGGCCTTTACTTCAGTGCTTCAATTATACACATACTCTTTATTTCTTCATTGTAGGGTTATGTGTATATTAACATAGTAGCTTAGGGAAATGTTTCCATTGATTAAATAAAAATGCAATGCAGAGACAAAAAAATGTCTAATGGTATTGATTTCCCTATGGTATTCTCTAACATCATGCTTAGAGTGATTTTTATCCTTGGAAATCATGGACAATTTCTGCTCCATGTAACAGCTTAGAGGAGGGAGAACAAATGTGAAAGGAAGAAAACTCTAATATCAGAGTTATTAGGATGTTATGAGCTTCCAATTTTTTGAATGAATTTTTCAAGCCAAATAGTAATTTTCCAACTAGAAATTGAATTGCACAGTGATATGAATCTTTGTATTTAATGAAGACCATTTCTTTTGTCTTTTATTATATTCAGACATTGTCTAGGCAAGTAATATTTGTAATTTATAAGGGGAGAGGAAGAGGGAGGGAGAGTGAGAGAGAAAGAGAGAAATTGGTAGGAAATTTCACATCACTGTAAATAAAATATTTAAGAGATTATTTGGGAATCCAAAGAGAACTAATTGCCTAAATGAGTTTTCCCCTATGTTTAAGAGTCAAGGAACATCAGAAATATCTAGAGATGTTTTGATTGTCCTACATGGAGGATGCCCTAGGTTTGAGATAGGCAGAGAAGAGGGTTGCTGGTGAACATCCTAAAATACACAGGACAGACCCTGCAACAAAGGAGTATCCACTCCAAAATGTTAGTATCATAGAAGTTAAGAAACCCTGCCAAATATATATTTATATACATATTTCCAAATATATATTTATATATAAATATATATTTTAATATATATTTGATATCTGGTAGTAACAGCCTTGAAGAAATCTTATGAATAAGTACTGTACAAAATAGTGTAAAGGTTAAATGATAATAAATGATGAGATTCTATATATTGAAGAGAAAGAATTTATTGAAACTTACTCAAACTTCTTCACAAATCTGAAATCACTGTAAGAGAAATACCATACTCCCAAGTTTAATATTCTTCAGTATTTAAAATATGAGCATTTTATAGTAATAAAGGACTGAAAGCAATTGATATTCAAATCACAGTAACAGTTCATTGAACTTTAAAATTTGTACGCAACAAATACATTATCAAAATTGCCACTCTAATTGAACCAAATTAGTCTTTTGGCTACGAAAGTAAATAAGTAGTTTTCAGCGTTTACCAGGACAACAGCGGCTGCAGGTCCAACAAAAGCGTACAGCAGACCTCCTTCGAGAGAAAGCCAGCAGCTGAAACGACATTAGATGAAAACTAACAGAGATTAGTGATGAGTATTAGACCACAAAAACATGATTCAAGCAGTTTATGCGTTTGGCGTTGAAATGCTGGCCCCCTTCAAAGATTTGTAATTAAGAAAAAAAAAAACAAAACAGAAGTTGTAGACAAAGCTGGATTCAGAGCTTTCCAAAATGAGACATACAAAGGATCTCTCACTGAAGAGAAACTTCTACTACAAGGCCTTACTCTCCAACAGTTTAGATATTTTAGGCAAATTACTCTTGTGAGATATCTGTATTTACTTTCAATACAAAGGTGATTATTACCTAAATTTTGAAAGATATTATTTTATCTCCCTTAGGGGAATTTTCAAATATAATTTAAAGCATGAACAGTGTATACTGAGAGTCTTAAGTGTGCTATTTACTGCTTTCCCTTGAGGCCAGGGGAGAAACTGGTTTAAAATACAGGAAATGGATAATCTTATGTTTGTATGCTTTTTCTTTTTTCTTTTCATTTACTGTTTCCCAGACTACTAAGAAAATTCACTACAAATAAGTTTTTGAATAAAAATAAGAGCAGCTATATTTGTTTCAATGACTAAATTCACTCAGGGAAGTAGATTTGCATTGAGAGATGTGACCCACGTGGGTGAGCACATTCAGGCTCTTGCAGCAGAGGGCAAATGACAGAACCGTGGGGCTCAGCCCTGGGGGCTCTGCAACATGACACATTTGCACATACACATTCCAGGAAAGTGAACATGAGGGAGGTGTGAGGGACTATTTTTACACCACCCATGTAGAGCCATCCCTACAATTTCATGCACTTTTTTTTTTTTTTTAACATTTGGCCACACAATTGGTGGGCTGCCTTCCCAAGCAACAGCTTTGGATATGGCTCACTGGTAGAGCACTTGTCTTGCATGCAAGAGGCCCTGGGTTCAATCTCTAACACAGTAAAACAACAACAAGAAGAAAGTAGCATTGGACAGTTGCTCTTCTAGTTGTTCTAAAAACAAACTACTCTGTAATGATTGGGGTAGTAGTAACATGATATGCATTTGTTAAAACTCACAGAATTGTACACTTAATAGGGTGAATTTTACTCTATATAAATTATACCTTATTAAAATTTAAATCTAGCAATTATATATGCATACTCACACGAGTTCATACACAATATAAACGCTTACAAATTTGTACATATTTATCACAAGTCTGAATTTAGTTATCGCCCCTTGTCATTAACAGCTGACAGATAAAATTTTATCTTCCTACTTCAGGGTAGACAAGTGAATTCCCATTTTTTTTTTTAAATAAAATACCTGCCGAAAAAGACCTGAGTCTGACAGAACACTTTAATTTGAGGTCTCGGAGGCTGCCAATATATTTCTACTGTATTTTTGTGTAAGCAAATCTCCAAATTGAGATTTTGTTTCTTTTAAGGTGAGCTAACAGACTTATTATATTTTTCAAGTTACTTTTGTCCCTAAGGATTCATACTATTATGAAGAAAGCTTTATAGTTACAAAATCAATACATGACTCATTGGATTATATTTGGTTTTAATTGTAAACCCCTTGAAAGTAGGAATCACAGCATCTGTAATCCTACTTATTTCCATATTCCCAATACGGGATTCTTCCTTTCAGATAGTAGATTCATACTGAAATAGTTATGTTATTGTAAAAAGTAATAACTTCAAGATAATAGTGTTACAGTAAAATGAACTCTGAAATTGATGCTATCAAAATATTTTCAATAATATAAACTGTATAAGAAAATTAAATGATCTGATGACAGGAGTTCTTTAAACCCTTAAAAAAGTTTTTTTTTTTTGGATGGCTGCAGTAAGTTCCTCCCAATTTAGATGAACCAATCAGTTGGCCTAATTAGTAGTGATGCCTACCTCAAACCTGAAGGCAATTAAACAGAACATCAGATTTTAAAACATAAGCCTTTAATAAGATGCATACCCTTTCCATATCACTCAATTGTCCCCTCAGCACCAGAGCAGATGCACTTGTGAAAACTCACAGAACTGTATATTTAATAGGATAGTCAATGTGTGAAAGTGCCTTGGTTTACATTTGAAATGTTAAATACAAAATTTTTTTGATTATTATTTTTTATTAAGAAATTTATTTGTTGAACAATCAAACATGCTTCTAACGAAAAGTATTATATATATATATATATATATATATATATTCTGAATATTAGATTTACTCCCCAAGATCTCCCCCCAATTATCTACCCTTATCTCTCCCCCTCCTTCCTTCCAAAAATATCTCTATAAATGCCTTAGGTTGTATGTCATTACAACTTTTCCGAATTTAAATCATGAGAATTGACCTCCTTTCTCAATGGCTAGGGTCTAGTTCCAGCCTCCACAGATGAGTGAAGACATTCGATCCTTGGTTCTCTGGGTTATGCTGATTTTACTCAGCATAATTTCTTCCATAGCCATCCATTTACCTTCAAAGGCTGCAACATCATTATTTCTAATTGCTGAGTAAAACTCCATGGTGTATATGTACCACAAATTTTACTATGAATTCTGTTAAAGAATTTTTCAGCAGTACAGGTATAAGATGGGCTATGATCCACTTTTTTCCCTTCTAACTTCTATAGCCCAGGCATTTTCTATTATGGAGACTCTTAATTTCCCTTATCTATAGTATTGAGTATGTATCACTCCAAAACAGTAACAAAACTTGAACTAACATGACAAAACTCGGTTAATAATAATATACATTATCATCGATGGTATTAGAATTTCAGGGTAGAAGCACATTCTACAGGTAAGGTTTATCAAGTTCTGAAAAAATTTTGAGATTGAATATCAACAGTAAATACTGAGATACTTCAAAAGCCCAATACTTTGGTCTTATTAAAAAATGGGAAATTGAAGTGAGGATTCTGAACAGTGCCATGGCCCTTTTTCATTAACTTTTGTGCATATAAGTTATCTTACATTGTTCCTCATGAATGCGATTTCCACCACTGTTAATGACTTGATAACAAAATGCAAGCCACAGCAGTGTCCCCCAAGATGATTGAAGCCTATTTGATGACTTTTTGAGTTGTAAACATGATTTATCAATGTAGATGGACTTACTAGTGATCTGTTCCATATCCTTTCGTCCTGGTGAAGCCCACTGATGTGGCCACTACTAACGCTGGCAAACCTGCAAGAAAAGCAATGTCACACTTCATCTTCAGCAATAGCCACTGTGCATCCTGACTCCAGAAAAGCCAGGTCAAACCCCAGACATTTAAATCAGAGCAACTAGATTTGGATGAATCACTTCACAAAGTATGTTTCCATTACAAACTTTCTTTCAAGTGCCAAAATATGAGAGCCACAGCTGGTATTTCAACTTGGTGCACTTCCTTGATGTTGCTAGGTTACCACCACATTTGACACAAGTTTAAAGGGAAGTAATAACAGAGATTTAAGATATCTTTTAAGTTATTTTTTCCCTAGGGTTTTACATGGCTCTAAAAGAAATTTATAGTTATAAAATCTGACAGGCAAATCCTGTATGTTATGGGGTGATGGAATTTCACAGAAGTGGAACATTCATTTGGCCACATATTGATCCATATCAAGTTGTACTTATAACAAGATAGAAAAAAGTAAATATTATCAGTTAACACTTTTTTAATAATTTACTTATAAAAGCAAAAATGTAGGATCAGGGAGTTCAATTACTACACATTGGCACCAATTCTGATTTTAACCTCATTCGAGTTTAATGGAATCCCATTGCATTTTGGTGAACAGAGCTCAATCTAATCTAGGCTATTTAAAGTTTTTGTTTTTTAAAGTTCTTTTCAGGAAAATCATGTTTTCATTTTCAGATTAAAAAATCCATCA
The DNA here is from genome assembly GCA_004027875.1 of Aplodontia rufa. Lineage (NCBI taxonomy): Eukaryota > Metazoa > Chordata > Mammalia > Rodentia > Aplodontiidae > Aplodontia > Aplodontia rufa. The sequence continues at coordinate 40,047 of PVKS010007188.1, read as the reverse complement.
CTGTATCACCCTCTTGCATCCCTCTGCATGTCTTCTCTCTTCCTAGCATTTTCCATCTGTCCTATTATTCTCTTTCTTCTGTGAGCCTTCTCCAGTGCCATTACATTCATTTATGAGGTATAATGACAAGAACTATGGAGAGCATCTCAGAGGGACTCACCACACTTTTGACCAAATACTGATGGCTCCATATGATATAAATTGTGTATGTGGAATTCTGCCCCTTCCACCCAGCTCATCCTTCATTATGCATGTAATTTATTGACTTTTTTTTATTGATAAAATCAAGTTCATTAGAAACCAATTTTCCCTTGAGTGGTAACTGAAATACTAATAATCTTTGTTTCATACAATTTGGATTTGGATTTTTTTCTTAATTCATTATGCTGCATTTGCCCATACTGAAGCTCATATGCTACTACTCTGCCCATCAGTTTAACTTTTTGCTACCCAGATTACTTGACTATAAGCTATAAATGTGGAGAACAGCTGCCAACCCTCACCTCAAGATCTTTACGAATAATGTTAAATCAGGTACTTAACAATCCTGGAAATCATCTCTCTCTACTCTTTATAAAGAATTATGTTTTTTTTTAAACTGCATTCTGTATTCCTAACACAGAACTAATTCATGACAAAATGTTCCTTATTAAATACCAGTTCAGTTTAAAAGATCTTTGTCAAGGAGTCTAGACAAATGTTATGAATATTTAATTAGAAAACATTTTTCTTAACTGCCTTTCTATACCAAGAGTACTCATACACTATTTAAACATGGATAGACCCTTACTGACACCAAAGATAATCTTTAAGTGTTCTTGATCCTTTTTATCAGCATGAACTAGTCTCACATTTTAATAAGTCCCCTTATGTCCAATTTCTCAGGTTCTTGCTAACATTCTAGTCTCAACTTCTTGTATGCTAGGTACTTATTGTGTATTTGGTATAAAATTCCCCAGTTAATTTACTGTCAGTTTTTAGAATTAAAGACAAACATGAAATTCCTGGGCTTATCTAAAACCAGCTTTTAAAATTAGGCTCTCATTATAATTAGCCCTATGAAATGTATAAACCTTTGAGATGTCTGTCATGAAGCAATTTGAGAGAAAATTTTCCCAATAAAGCCAGGCAAAGAAATAATTAATTCTGTCTGTTCACAATTCTGTTTTAACTTTTGAGGATCCCACTGATGACACATGAGGTTTCACCGATTCTCTTAATGGTTCTGCCTATGACATGGATAGCTGTATTCTTTAATTGTATCAAGACTTCTTGAAATAGAATTCTTAGTTTCGAGGAGGAATATGCCGAGTGAATCCTCATGCTTTGGTTCCTGAACATTTTAAGACACTGCATTTTCAGAAAGTATCAAGGGAGAACACTTCATTTTTCTGCCTGTATATGTCTCTGGTCTCATCTCACCTCACACTATGTAGGCACTGCTGATTGTGAACTGTCTAGCTGCATGGGGATTCAGTACTTACTCTTTTTCAAAGTTCTAAATTACCAATGAACGTTCAAATGTGACCACCCTCAAATATTTCCACTTCGTATATCAAATCAGACACAACATAGCCTGTGGATAACCAGTCTTCTGCATCGTAGTACAGATGCTTCCAACTCATTTAACAAGATTCTGAAAGGGTACATGATATGCTTACCCCATCCAAGGCACAAAAAGCGTTTCCTTATAAGCCGTGTCCTAATCTTTCCAGTTACAGCCATATATGACTGCCACGCCTCAGTCAGAACCCAACAGAAGGAAGCCAGGAAGAAAAAATGCAAAAATGCTGTGGTGGTTGTACAGATACTCTGTGGAAACAAAGAACAGACTCTCACTGAACTACGGTCAGGACTCAAGTATCTTGCAGAGGATTCTTAATCTGACTCTGCAGAGCTTTTCCTTGATGCCAGGTAATTCTTTACAGAAATTAGAAACCCTATAGTCTATGTTGCCTACAATATCTACTATAGAAAAACTGTATCTCCTAATTTCATTTGCGTGTTTGATTTCTTTTTATAAGAACTAGGAAAATAAATTTAAACTCACAGGAGATTAAAATTACTGCTTTATATGAATTTTTCTTGAAATATAATTATAAGAATGGTCCTTTTCTTTGGTTTAATTTAAGTTACAGACATCTTGCATAATTATTTTGGCTACATTCTTTATCTTTCCTTTTTACCCAAGAATTCCTCTTTGTTGTTTTGTCTGGGTTGATGTTAAGATTACATTTGCAAGAGCAACAGCCTTTCAAAAGGAAAAAAATACTTTGCTTTTATATATGTGTGATAATCATGATATAACAGCAAAGTGCAAAATGAGTTCCAATAGCCTAGAACAAAAATAATATATGTATTTAAAGTGCTTAATACATTGCTTCAGTGTTATTACATTGCAACATGTGTCCTAATCCAGTCATTTTGAAAAACAAATTGGGTCACTGACAGTACACAGTCATGATTTCATAGACATTTTTCTTCATGCGACTTAATCATTCTAAATGTACCAATGATTAGTTGTGTCCTGTTTGCAAAAGTTAAGTAGCTTCATTTTGTTAAAGGCTGATAAATATTCCACTGTTGGTACAATTTCCTTGTGTAAATCTTGTTGAAATGTAAGTCTTTATATGCCAGAACCAGCAACAGAACTAATTTCTTCCTTTGTCAGTTTCAGTCTTGCTTTTTCCAAAAACTGAAATCAATCAAAGTAACTAGAACTAAAAAAATTATAAAACAAAACAAAGCAAAAAAAAAAATGAGGAAATTCTCAAACCTCCAATCCAATTCAATGCTAAAACACAATCATATTAGACATTTTATTTTGAGGCCTACATTATTCATATTAGTTACTGATTCTGTTGAAATTTGCCAGGTGTTAATTTAGCTTTCCAGTTCGTTTAATCCTATATGAGGAACATTATCATGCTTATCCCACCAGGTTGTTTCAGTGATGATTTATAGATAGTTGGTAGTACTGCGCTAGGCATAGAGGATGTGCTCAACCAATGATATTATTATTATGATAAACAGTGCTTTAAAAGCATGTGATATCTTAGTTCATGCAGTATTACAACACTCCTGCCTCAAGTACAATGTAGGAGGTTTAACCAGCTTTAATTGTGAGACATTGGGACTTTTCCTCCAAGTTAAGACCTACAGGCTATTTTGACCACCGATCTCTGCTCCCAATTTGAAACTCAAAGATAATTTTTCCAGTCACTATCTAAGACTAACTGTACTACTACACTTTATAATATTTCATTTCCTTCCCCCAATTTATTTCATATTCATTGTAAGTACTAGCAAGGCATTTCTTATCCAGTTTAAAGCTATCAATATAGAATTCTATCAAAAAATATAAAAATGTTGAAATGGCCGACCCTAAATGCTGGGTGCACTAAAATTTTATCAAAATAATGAAGTACTAGCTGGGCATGGTGGTGCGTGCCTGTAATCCTGGGCTGAGGCAGGAGGATCACAAGTTCAAAGACAGCCTCAACAACTTGGCAAGAACTTAAGCAACATAGCAAGACCCTGTCTCAAAATAAAATATAAAAAAGGGCTGGTGATGTGGCAATGTGGCTCAGAGGTTAATTGCTCATTGAGTCAATCCCAGGTACCACACATGGACACACACAAAAAATAAAATTAAAAAGAAAGAAAGAAAAATGAAGTACTCAATATCTGAATACAGTTATTTTTAACTTGCTTTCTCTATTGTGTCTATTATTGTGGGGCTCCCTGCCCCTCAATTTAAGACTACTAGAAATTGAGGTAGATAAATTAAGGGACTACTGACATTTGTTTCAATAATTCATGTCTCTGGAAAATGATATAAGTGATAGCCTATGGGGGGAGAATGCATCATGTAGATGGCCTATTTCTACGTGTAATAAATGACATTGTACTATTACGGCCAGATGATTATTCCCATGTCTTGAATGTGCTCTAAGTAGGATATAGGCTGTCTTAACCTAAGGTATTACACATGTGGTCTAGAGGGGTCTAAAATCACAAAACTGTCCTCATAAGGGGACAGCCGAATCTATGATCCTAAGAAGCATTTGGCTTCATAATCATAAGACGAAACAATATAAAAGCAAATGCATGGTACACTGAAACACTCATTGATTTTCTTCTGATATTATTCATAATAATGAAATAGTATTTTTCAAATAATCTTATAATTAGCAATTTTCAGATGAACTCTGTTATTTTCCACAATGTGACATTGGCTTCCTCAATAGCCATCATTCCAGTATCTGGGTCTAGGATTCTTTGGTCTATTTTCCCATGTAACCTAAATCCTACATCAGCAGCCCCCAAAGATTAAACATCCCATAAGGTCCCTTAGTACTGGGGCTTTGCACTTATAAACTTCAAGCTCTGATTCTCCGTTTCTAAACCAGGTTCATGTCTTGATACCTGTTCGTTATCACTATGAATGGACCCACCATCATGAATTTGGCTCTTACAGCTTATCCTCTGCAGCTTCTGTGTGTCTACCCCTGACTTCTACCACAGCAGAGTCTTCACAGCTCACAGTTCTAAACATGAGACCCACTAGCACCTCAAGTTCATATTAATTCTTCTACTTTTCCTGCCTTGCTAAATGCTACTCTGATCTCATCCACAACTTATGAGTGTTACTGACAAATATTACATAACTTGGGCTGGAATGGTTGCTTAGCTGTAGAGCACTTAACTGACATGTACTAGGACCTGGGTTCAATACTCAAATCCACACACACAACTAACTGTTAGAAAAACTAAAACCAGATGAAAAAAATAAATAGAATTGATTATCTCTTTTTTTAAAAAAATATTACAAAACTTGGATGGTGATTTAGGTTGGTAAATTGAGCACTGTTCACCTTCACCTACACCCTTCATCCCCACATCCTTGGAGATAATAGAAAAGATTAAAAAAAATGACTAAAAGCAAGTGTAAACTATGGTGAACTAGAGGCTGTGAAAAATCCCACAAAAATCCATACTAGATGAGAACAGACTGAAGATGGACACCACAGTCCCAAAGTAGGTATTGGCAGCAGAGAAGAAGATGCAGAAAGTAGGAAAGAGTTACAATATAGGAATGACATTGAAGTTCTAAAATATACTCAAAATATATTTCCAAAAGAAAGAAATAGAGAAATTGAGAGAAAGACAGAATTTAAAGAAATGTTCTGAGAAAATTTTCAGAACTTTAAAATTTCTCTTGGCTATAAGATAAAAATTATACACACACATACCTAAATATATTATGATGAAATGGTGAGCATCAAGAATACAGAGAAATATCTTTAAAGCTGTCAGGAGAACAGAAAGATTACCTATAAAGAAATAAGAGTCAGTTGAGAACAGAAACCTTGTGAGCAGCCCTGAAGACAAGAAGGCACTGGAATAATATCCTCAATATTCTAAGGGAAAATAACTTTGAAGTTAGAATTCCACACCCAGCCAAACTATTATTCAAGTGAGAGGCAGAAATACAGATATTTTTAGAACTGAAAGGAACTCTGAAGTTTACTTCTTTTATGATTTGTCTCTGCAAGAATTGCTAAACAATATAAATCACTAAGAAAAACTCCAGGGGGAGTGGATGAGATAAAGGAAATGATAGGTAGAGCAAAGAAAGAAATAAAATACCCTTCACTGAAGTAAACCTTCATTTTAACATGTATGTGTATATAATTTTAAAATATAGCCACCTGAATATTAAATTTAAAACAATATCAGTGAGGATCCAAAGACAAGAGGGGTGAGAGTCACAATGATGCAGATAGAAAACAAAATTATGCTATCTCTATCCCCATCTCCTGTCTCATTTTTCTCAGGTATATTAGAGACATGGGTTAATTCCAGATGATAGAAAAATATGTCTGAACATTTACACAATGTTAAGGTAGCCACAAAAAAAGTTGAAACAAATCGTATATTTGTGAAATGGCAGAGGGAAATAGTCTATTAGTCCAATTAAAAGATGGGTATAAAACACACAAAGCACAATAAGTAGAAAAAATACAAGAAAGCAAAAATAATTCCAAATACATCAGAAATTACAACAAATAAGAATGCTTTAAATTCACTGGGTAAAAGTTGGAAACTTTCATATTGATTTTAAAATTTCAATTTCAGAAATGCACCATGAGACATCCCTCAAATCCAATGACTCAGGAAGACTGAGAATAAAGGAATGAAAGAAATAAATTAGCTAAGGTTAATATGCAAAATCCAGATGCCACGGATGATAATATTGGAAAAAAAATTAAAAGAGATAAAAAGAGTCTTTACATACTGACAAAAGGAGCAGACCATGCAGAAGATTCAGAAGCACATTTCTATGAAATCAGTAACAATTTTTTACAGAATGTGAAAGGAAAACTGAGGAAACTAGAAGGATAAACTGTCACACTAAAATTATAATGAAGGACCTAGGATATAGCTCTCAGCTACAGAATATGTAGAGGAAAATACAATAGTAAGGATTAATCTTTGTAATATACATTAACAAGAGTATGCACATTTCCTTAAAATACAAATGGAAGATTTACAGAGGCTAACTAGTCCTATGAAAGAAAGTGAAATAAAATAAGTTCAACAAAGTTCATAACATATAGGATACTTTCACAGATCACAATAGAATGACATTAAAAATTAAAGCTATAATTCTCTACCATTAAGGTGAAAGAGCTTTTAAAATGTTAATGAATTAAAGGGAAAACTAAAAGTACAAATATAATTGTAACAAGGCAATTTATATATCAAAACTTATGAGATTTTGCTAAGATAACATTCAGGATTATTATAGACTTAATTATATACAAGACAAGAAAAATATAGATATTTGGGCTGCTAAAACCAGAATATGGGATTTATAAAAGATAAAATCAGAAAATAAAAATGGAAAATTTAGTACAGTAAGATTTATCTATAAAACTCATGCTGACTCTAAAAGGCCAATAAAATTGTTAAGCCATGGCAACTGATTTTTTTGCTTTAATTTTCTTAATTAACACATCAAAATTGTGCATATATATACATATGTATATATATGTATATATACATATATATATATATATCACATAGTACCCAGTATATACACACACATACTCAAATGCATATAAACTTCTACTCAAATACTCAAATATTTATTATTCCTTTGCAGTGGAAATATTCAAATCCTTTCTTTTAGCTTTTTAAAAGCATAAACATACAGTACATTATCATTATCACCCTACTGTGTAGTAGAACACCAGAACTTATTTCTGCTACCTAATTGTACAGCAGTTGTGAAAACAGTAATAAAATTCCTCAAAAATTAAAAATAGAACTAGCATATGATCCTGCAATTCCTCTCCTAGGTATAGATCCAAAGGAAAGGAAATCAGTTCATCAAAGAGACACCCGCACTCCCATGTTCACTTCACCACTGTTCACAACTGCCAAGAAATGGAATCAATCTTGATATCCATCAACCAATGAGTAAATTTGAAAAATGTGGTATATATACACAGTGGAATAATATTCAGTCATAGACAGATGAAAATCAGCATTTACAGTAACATAAATGGAACTGGGAGATGATATATTAAGTTAAATAAAGCAGGTGCAGAAAAATCAACACCTCAGTATTTCACTCAAATGTGGAATCCAAAAGTTCATCTCATAGAAACTGAGAGTAAAAGTTGGTTAGCAAAGGCTGGGAGAATGAAGGTGGGGACAGAAAGAAACAAAGAAAAAGTTGGTCAATAGGTACCAAGTTACACCTTAAAGAGTATTTCTCTTTAAGGTGGGCACAAAGGCAAACATTAGTAGTAAAATTGATCAAAATACCATAAAACAATAGTATGTGATGTATCTACATGCAAAATTTAAAAATTATATGAAATGGATATTCTTCTAAAAAACAAATGATCAAAATTGCTCCAGAGAGAAAACTAGTAATTTTAGATAAACCTGAATGAAAAAGGAAAAGGCAATTCTTTAAAAAGGACATAAATTCAGAAAAAAACTGCATACAAATTCCATCAAACTTACATAACATAGAAAATTCCCATTTTAAAAAACATTTACAGGCCAAAGAAAGAGTAAAACTATCTAACTCAGTTTATGAGGATGTTATTAGCACAACATTGATGCCAAAATGAATAAAAAATTTATAAGCCATTTCCATTTATCAGCTAAATGTGAAGGGAGCAAATACCAAAACTGGAAACCAGAAAAATGGTAAAAGGATAATAAATTAGTTTCAAATCAGAGTATGTCCAGTAATATAAAATGATTCAACATTTAAAATGACCTCCATGCAATTTGTTACATTTAATGGTCAAGGAAGAGAAAACCATGTGATCACATCAACAAATGTGAAAACATTTTATAAATTTCAAAGTTCGACTACTCATTAAGGATGTTCTTTATAAATTATGACTAGAAGTGAATATTCCTACTTAATAATCTTTCTCCAAAACAGTGAAAATGGCAAAATATTAGAAGAAAGCCCATCCCAATCATAAAAAGTTTGATTACCATATCATGTCTAATATTCTAAATTGTACAAGAAAAAGAAGAAAGACCAAGAGGAAGGGAAGAGATGATATTGTCATCATTGCAGATAATATATCTTCTTATTAGAAAATCCAAGAGAATCAATTTTTAAATAATTAGAAATAAAAAGAATCAATTAGGTGGCTAGATGTTATAAAAGATCAAAACACAAGCTTTTTATTTCCTAAACTATAAGATCAATATAAAAAACTGGTTTTCTTAAAATTAGCAATATCATTTGGAAAGTGCAACATAAAATTTGTGATTAAGCATGACAGGTTTATACCTCTGTCCCTTTCCCAACTACACTAAAAGAACTGTTATTAAAGTCACAAGGAAAAACAGAATAGGTGGTTGACAGTGAACTCAGTGTGTGGACAAATTCAAAGATGCTGAGGGAAGCTTTCACTGACAGAATGGTAGAGAAGTTACAGCCTAAGTGATTGAAGGGTGCAGGGCTGGAAATAGAAATATTGATTAAAATGGGGTTCAGTGCATTATTTTATGAAGAATTTAATTCTTGAACATAGTGGGGATCAGATACTGAGAAAAGAAACTGAAATATAAAGCAAAGATCTTATTTATAAAAAAGAAGAAATATAAAGTACTTACAAAAATATTTAGCAAAAATATGCAAGAGTTTCACATAGCATGTTGTAAAATTTAATTAAAGGATATAAAAAACATGAAATGGGTGAATACTACTTCGTATATGAATTGAAAAGTTCAATACTATATTAATGTCAATCTCCCCTAAATTGACAAACATATTTCAATGCGGTTCCCATTAACTCTATGTCAGAGAGAACTAAATACAAGAAAGCAGGATAGAGGATTTTCCTAACAAAATGAAACAGAATGAAATGTGGTCGGATGATAACCTTGCCCATTTGCATGAGGTTTGAGGAGACAGGGTGGCTTGATCAGTGTCACAAGGTGCATGAGTGTGTGGCGTGGGTTAAAGCACCATGCCTGACACCACAGCTTGAAGACTTCCTTAACTAAAGTGTGTTGCTTTTCACAGTGTGTTCTCCTCATGCCATAATCCAATGCTCATAATCTTTTTTTCACCCTCCCCGAATCCCAATGTTCCTTTATATCCTCTTAGATGGCCTTGCCTCCTTCATCCTTGATGAAGGAGGGATCATTCATATTCATTAATACTGCCATGTTCCCTATGCTCCCCATCTTGGAATTTCTCCCAATCACCAACCCTTCTTCTACAATGCAGCACCTTCCCCTAACAGGAAAGAGAGTAATAGAGTGAACAGGAAGCCAAGTCCTGCTGTCACACTGTGGGGTCACACACTGACTGCTTCATTTAAACATTGTTGCTTAGAATCTCTGTGCTGTTATATGTCTGAGAGTCAAGGATATTAAGAGACCTATCCCAAAGGATTGCTGTTACAACTGAATGACATGATGCATTTAAAGAACTTGTTACACACTAACTACTCATTTAGGGAAAGTTTTTTGATTGATACATCATGAAATACTATAAAGTTTAATATATTTTACAAATGAATATGCATTTATTAACAATAGATATTATAATAAAGCTTGATATATTTTTGAAAATAAATACATGCATAGAACTATAATGCACACCAAAATTTAGAACATCACCAGCCTCCCAAGATGTATTGCGCTCCCAAGGTAACAACTCTCCTGACTTCTATCAGCAAAAATATAACTACTTTTGATCTGATCAGTTTTTACATTGCCTCCTTTAATTAACTTATATGCATAATCTCAGCCTACAAATGTGTTGAAGTCTCTCCTTAAACCAATAATCTTCTTTTTTATTGATTTGTATTCTTTCCGATTGTGATCAAATTTCTCAAAAGGTTAATCTAGACATTAATTTCTTTTCTACCTCCTCACAACTTTTCTTCTTACCATCTAGTATCTCCCATGAATTTCCCACCCCAAGAATCACCCACGACCTCCTCATTTCCAGAGCTAACAGATGGGATGTTTTCAGTTAGCCATTAAAACTTTGGACTTAAAAATTCTTACTTACAATGTATGAGATTTTTATTATTTGGTCTTTAATGTCTTTTCTTCCCTTATCCCTTTGGTACTGGAGATTGAACCCAGGGGTGCTTTACAACTGAGTCACATCCCCAGCCCTTTTTATTTTTATTTTGAGACAGGGTCTCACTAAGCTGCTTAAAGCTTTGATAAGTTGGTGAGGCTGACCTCAAACTTGCAATCCTCCTGCATCAGTCTACCAAGTCTGTGAGATTATAGGCTTCAGTGGCTTTTCTATCTCTAAAATATTACCATACTGTAAATATTCTAATTAGTGGTCTCAGGAGGCTATTCATTCCTTCTTGAATTAATTTTGGAAATTGTTTTTTCTGAAAATATTATCCATTTCATTTATATTTGGCTGAGTACCAAACTCGGGGCCTTGAGTGTGCTAGGCAAGCGCTCTGCCACTGAGCTAAATCCCCAACCCCTGTCTTTTTTTTTTTTTTAAAGAAACAATTTTTTATTTAGTCTTTCAAGTGACATTTGTTGCTCCGAGACTTCATTGTGTACATGGTGCTGGAGTTTGAACTCGCGTACTTGGACGTGCTGGGCAAGTGCTGTAACCGCTGAGCTACCACTCCAGCTTCTCATTTATATTTTTCAATGTTGTATATGATTATCTATAAGAGTCTCTTACAACTTGTAAAGAATACATTTTTCTTTTCTTACATTATTTACCTTTATTTATTTCTTATCAGATTTATTAGCAAAGTGTCATATGAAATTTTTTTTAAACCTTAATGATTCTTTAATTCTATGTTGAAAACTATTATTATATTGTTAGAGCGGTGAGTTAATTGGAGGGTAAAATGTAATTATTTGTTGTTTTACATGGTAGGTTTTCAAGACATCTAAGAGAAAAATAGAAAGTACTGTGTTTACTCTATTCCCAACATTCCAATGAATGAAAGGTGTTTTATTTTAAAAATTAAGAACCTTACATGGCTATTTTGTAACTATTTCAAAAACTAAGAGATATAATGTTTTAATGAAAGATACATGGAAAAAATTCTTCCATAGAATGTAGAATGTAGAGAAGCTAACTTTTGCTATAAAAATTAAATTCTGAAATAGAACAGAATATGCAGAAACTCTCAAAGAGTATTAATATCTATACACTTGCAGATTATGTAGAGAAATCAAGACTTACACCAATTATAACAAAATTTTAACAATCTTAGACAAATTAAAATAATTCTTCCATATGAAGCAATGTTTAAGGTAATTTTGATTCACAGATTGATTTGTATATAACATAAATAAGAGATATATCTTGCTATTAACATGGAACAAAACATGTATGAGATGTGCAATAAAATTTTGGACACAGCAGTATCTTCTTAGATGTAAATGATGCTATGGGAAGAAATATAGCTCATTACATGTTCAAAGTAGTTCTTATAAGGATATTTATGTTATTCAGAAGATGGTTATTCTTAAAGACCTAAGATGTATTATTGCGAGGATGAGGTAAAAAAATGGTCAAAAAAGAGTTTTGAAAAAAGGCAGTTTATAATTTCACATATATTGTGTTCAATTAATGATAGTTGTTAATAATAAGATCACATTAGGAATTTAGTGAAATATATAAATTTGAGGCGGTTTTTGGTAAAATACACACACTTTAAAATATTTCACTGTCTCTTAAGCACGATGATAAGAAAAGTTACTTCCTCAGCCTTAAATATTAATTTTTCAGCCATTCTGCAATGGAGATATTTTACAAAGGAAGCGATGAAGCTCGGAGAAGCAGAATAATCACCTATACTTACACAGAAAGCAAATAGAGAAGCATGTGCACTTTCTACTATAACATGTTACCTGTGTTCTAAAGAACCCCGATTTCACAAATACTAATTTTAGAATACGTATATCATTCCTTTTTAAGTCACTTCAAATTATTTTTGGAAAAAAACTACATAGAGACAGTAATTAAATAGATGTTGCAATAAGGAAAAATTATGTAAACAATGATTCTTACTGTCCAAATCATCATTAACTAAAACAGAAATGCACCATTCTCAAGCGCATTTTTGGTTCTATAGATGTCATCGACATGTGTGCAAACGTACTTGAAGGTGACCTGGATACCTCAACCCCTATTAAATGAATCAGAATAACCAATGGATATTGTGAACACAAAGTTCATTACTTCATAAAACTAAATAGAAACTTTTGTGGCATGGAGATTTGAATCAGAAGCTTTTTGTTAATGTCACTTTACCCATGTTCCCTTGTCCCATAGCCACTGTGACATGCTGCAGACAGCAGTATTATTTTCAGGCAGCTATTACATATTTCTCAGACCCAGATGCTTAGCTTGTGAATTCTTCCTCTTGAATATAGTGGGAAATATCCAAAAAAGAGATGTGAAGGGCTTTAGTTCTTTTGAAAATTCTTGGCTTACCATTAACACAAGTTGAAATGCTTGCTTAAAAGCCATGACACAAAGGTAAGAGGAAACGTCTCTCCAACCCATCCTTTTAGAAATATTTGAAGGAGGTTATTTTCTGCTTATCAAAATCTTTCAAAAGACCAACTCTAAATAGAAGAAATTTCAAACGTAAAGTCATATATTACCTACAATAATTGATTGAAGAACTAATAAAAGTAGTTGTTAAATTGACTATCTGAAATAGTAATTTTTATTTGCTAGATTTTGTGATTTCACATTAAAATAAAGCAGTGTTATTAAAAAGAAAATAAATGTTAGAGAGATGCCAATAGAGATAAAAATCTGTTCCCCAGATGTCAAAAATATGTATCTTGCAGAAAACATGATTATAATTTGAAGACTGTGTAAAGTTTGTCCCAAATAACAGGAAAATCTGACTTTTTAAATGTGTCCTTTGGGAATACAAACATTTGTGCATCATATACAGCATATGTTTCATTATATACTGTTAATTCCAGGCTTAAGAAAATAACAATTTTGTTCAAAATGAAATAAAAATAGTCACCTGCTAAATAAGGCCAAGAGTTCAACTACAGCTTTACAAATAATTTAGAAGCTTCAAGATGTGTTATAAACTTTGAGACACCTCTAGGAATTGATTTAGAGTATGTTTTCTATCTGTAAAGGAAATCATTATACATCAGGTATGTTCCGATATCCCTTCCCAGCTTGCAAGCACCATATGTGGTCACTCAAAATTAGGGACAGTAGTTATGTAAATACAAAGTTGCTGTCAATATGCAACCACCAAAGCCCTTCAGCAGCACTTCTGGGATTGCTGGGCTTTGAAAATGTTTCTTTGATGACCTGGAAGGCAGAAGAAGATCCAGCTTTTCTATCAAGAAAACATTTATATATTCCATTTGTTATTTTTAATCAATTGTCCTATTGGTGTCATGAGAACATTTCCAAGTGGAATGAAATCAATTTTTAATTTAGGGGCAACAAGGTAGGATGAGATCCTAGGTTTCATTGGCAAGCTAGTATCTCTCAACCTTGGCTGCACACTGCTCTCACCTGGGGAACTCTTAAAAACTCTGGTTCTATTAATGCTTTTCCCTGACTCCCAGGTTCTGATGTAATCTGCGTGGGGCGCAACCCAAGTGTTGGAATTGCTAAAGCTCCCTCGTTGATTGTAATGTGCTCAGAATTAGCAACTTTGTCATGGATTGACTCCTGGCAACTGAAGTTGCCAAATGGCTGATGATGCACAAATATTCAAATTCTTCCAGCTCAGTCTTTCACCTGTAAGAAGGGAGTGAAATACCTGCTTTGTAGCACTACCAAAAAAAAGTACAATAAACTCAGCTCTTGGTGGATTCTCTAAAGTATTAGGAATAGTGACTATTTGTGCATTTTCTTAATCCATTTTAAAATGTAATTATTCTTAAAGTTCCAGAATGTTCTGCTATGCATTTCTATTTTCATTTAGAGCGCCATTAGAACTGATAGACTTCGCTTTAGGACCCGCTATGAGAACAATCAAATGGTTGCTATTAGGAAGAATTTCAGAACTTTGAAAGTCTTGTGTATAAGAAGCCAAAACATATCTTGCTCTTGGTGATGTGCAGGAAAAAGGCAGGCTATCTTATGATCCCATGTTCTGGCCTCTCCAGACCCCTGGGAGGAATGCCTGTTGTTGTTGAACAACCACACAGTTGAATTATGCTAAATGCCACCACTGGGCTTTCTATATGGAACTTTGGGTATGAGAATTTATGGAGAACTTGAAGGACATCAACTCCAGAGAAATAAATTCAGGCCCCAGACTGCTTAAATCCATTTGTTTCCATCTTTCCAATCCTTAATCTCTAATCCACCCAACCTCAAATATTTCAAGCCCAACAGGTCTGAAAATGAACTTGTCACCCTACCCTTCAGCCAGCTCCACCATTTGTGAGTGCTTCCGGAGAAGGAACACCCAACCAAAAAATGCCATCTCTGTAAGTCTCCCACATCCAATCAATTACCAGCTCCTATTTGATTAGATCTAATAGTGGCATGTAGATTTCACAGACCTCACAACTTCCACGACTCTAGAAGTGGCATCATTCCCTCTCTTTGGGACAACTAGTTAAAGAATAAGATTCCCAGGCAGAGACTGCCTGTTTAACGGATCCATCGCAGTCACCAGGGAAGGAGTGGAAACTCCAGAGTGAGGCAAGCCTTGGAGAGATGCCCCTGTGCCTTTCTCCCAAAACCTGCGTTAAAGAAAGGTCTTAGGGGCTGGAATGGTGGCTTGGCGGCTACAGCACTTGCCTGGCATGCATGAGGACATGGGTTCAAACCCTAGCACCATGTACACAACAAAATGTTGGAACAATGAAAGCCACATGAAAAACTAAATAAAGTTGATTTTCTCTCTCACTGTCCCTCTTTCTTCAAAGAAGAAAAAGAGAAAGAAAGAAGAAAAAGAAAGAAAGAAAGAAGAAAAAAGAAAGAAATAGAGAGAAAGGTCTTAAAATATGTCTGGCGCTTACTGAGTGCTCAACAAATATGAATTGTTGTTATCTGTACTTTTATAGCTATTAGAAGGGAATGCGAGTGTGGGATTATTTTTACAATGAGAAATACTAAAGCATCTTTAAATGTGAACAGAGAGAAGCTGATAAATCAGGAGCCAGAACTGACTGCAACAAGTTGTGCAGAAGTCTGATGGAAATAAAACCTGAAGCCCCTGAGCAGGACTGGCCTTTGGTAAAAAGAGAATTCCCTCTTGATTTGAGACAGGTAGAAAGGAAAAAAGACTGGGTGTGGATGGATGTAGAAAAGTTAGCATGCTTTGTGCTGAAAAGGCGAGATCATCTCAATCTGTGATGGCTTCCAGTTTTTTTTTTTTTTTTTTTTTTTTTTGGAGTAGGAGGTGGGTCAGATGTTAAAGCTAAAGATGTAGGAGAGAGATCAGAGGTTTGAGTATATGTGAACAGATTGGAAATTCTCTTTGAGAACTGGAGAGCCAGATAACATGGAATTGCCAGAAAGCTTTGATGCCTCTGTTGAGCTGAGTGACTATGCATTTTGAACAGCTCATTACCACTGGAAAAAGAAAACACGACTCACTTCCAATTCTGAAACCACAGGTTCCAGTCATCTGCAAAGGTCAAGAAACACTGCTTTTGCTGTTTTTCTGTGTTGGGTTTTCTCTTGCTTCCCCTTTCAGTGGACTTTCCCAGTGCACAGTTCCATTTCCCTCTCCCTTGGACTTGTGACACACTTCTCCCTCTGTACCATGTGCAGAGACAAAGGCAGCTTTACGGAAGCAATTCATGCTACTGCCAGAAACAAATCAACACGTTAATCCACCAGTTGGGAAATGTGAACATCACGCTGCAGTAAATCCCTTATTCTAAAGTAAGATTGAAGTGTCTCAGGCTGATTGTTATCTTCTTAATAAACAATTACTTTTGAAAGTTTGGATCCCTACCAGGCTAAGTTCTCAGTTTCCCAGCATGTGGGGAAAATGACTACAGTCAGGGTACTGTAGTCAAGGTTGGACTGAAATAACAGATGGCAAAACAAACTATTTCTAGTACCATTGTGTTTATAAGTAATGACTATAAACACCTTCTGAGGAGACATTCACTTATTGGGAAAGAAAAACTGTAGGTGGGCTTTCTTCTTCACCATGTCCTAACAAGTCTTGTCCTTGAGGAACTAAGAGTCAAAATATTTATTGAACATTCAATGTAAGAAAATCTTGAGTTAGGCAAGTTATGTTTTACACGAGAACATAAGAACAGAAAAATCATGTGAAGTATAAAAACACCTGCAAATTATTATGACATCTGCATATGTTTAGAATGAGCTACTGGAACAAATAAGGTTAAGAGGATATGGACACTTCCAATTCTGAATTTACATTGCTGGGTTTATTTTATGATTGCTGTTGTATAAAATAGATTCTTAATATTAACTTCTTTTATAATACAGAGTACAACAAAATTTTATTATGGCAAGTTACTGCTAAATCTAGGGCCTGATGGCAACTAGCAAATGTTGATTGAAAAGAGGAAGGGAGTTAAATATAATTTTCTTTATTTCCAGAACATGAAAAACTAGCAGGATATACAGTAATTACCTCTAACTTTGTTTAGAAATGGTGATGACTGGGTCGTAATGTTTCTGGCTTGAACTGATGCTGTATTGTTAAGCTCCTTTGACTTCATTGTGACATTTTACACATTATACCATTTCCTCCTATCATATTTAAAAATTTTACTTGAAACCAGAACAAGAGAAAGTGTCAAGAGGAGATGAGAAGTAAAATCCAAAAGATCACTAAGTCAAAAAATAGATCTTACAAAATATTTTAAGAAGAGTCTTTTATTCTTATATCATGACTTTAAATTACACAGTTGAAAGCTATGTGGATGGGCTGAGAAACTACCTCCATTTTTACTCACAAGCCTAAAAGTATCTGAGAGAGAGAGAGAGAGAGATCTGAGCCCAGGCTGAGGAGCAGAGGGTGGAGAGGGGTAGAAAAGGAGGAGAAACGTACTACTGGTCTTCTCTGCAGAGCTATAATTTCATTCCCCATTTTAAGTGGGGAGGACTGTTCCTCTCACTCCACCTCCAACCCTATTTCCTTTTATTCTTTTCCGTGCATCTCTTCCCTCAGAGGAGAGGTATGACCATAGTCTTGGTATGGGAATAGGAAAGAAAGAAGAAAGAGAGGGCAATTTATCCAGCAACCTGCACTACCGTGACCACTGTGCTTCACTGCCCAGCTTTCTCCGAGAGCACCTGGCTGCAGAGCCTGCTCAACTCGGATGAACAAAACACTGCACAAATAAGTGAAGCCTTTCAAATCAAGATCATTTTATAATAAATAACATCTGCCTTTGTCAGAGTACCTATTTATATATCTTATTCAATTCAACTTGAATATACAAGGTGTGTATTTCTAAGAGGAATCAGATTGAGATTCACATTCAGTTCTCAATTACAATGTCTGAATGTGTGACATATCCCCTTGTAGTAAATGAAGCACTTTGACAGGAACATGCATTCTTCCAGGTTTCCAGGTTGCCATTTAATGCATGAATACAGCAAATAATGATCACATCTCGAAATAATGCAACACTATTTTTTCCTTCCATGAATTCAAAATTACTTCTCTTGAATCATCCCATTATCTCTTAGAAATCTGTATTTTTATTCTTATTTCATATATGATAGCTTCTAAGGGGAACAAATTTGTTTCCCCCTTTTGTGTGTGTGTGTCCAATGGAATACCTAGCATGTAGGTTTAGCTGGGAATTTTTTGTTGTATGAAAAGAAAATAACTCTGTAATTATCATATTCAAAGAGGAATTTGGTCTGAATACACATGCTACTATTTACAGGATGATGTGAGAAGAATTCTCCGATTATTGTTGTGGAGATAATTAACTTCCCCCAATATTTGTTCCCTCCTTATTCCCATAAAAGAATCCTGGAGCACTTGGGCCCTCTAATAAAAACTGAATTTCCCATCTTTTGCTTTAGTTAAGGTCACATGAATAGATTCTTTCCAAAGTAAAGTAAACAAGAATAGTATATGAAACTTGGGTGAGTATCCTTGTCTTTTCATTTTCATCTTTGCTATCAGCTAGAATGCTGGAGCTGGAGCAGCTATATTGGACCTTGAAGTGTGAATTACAAGTTCAGTATGGCAGCAAAAAAACTCAAATGAGTTTTAATCATGGAACTACCTACACTTGTGTGAAAATAAAATCAATTTTATCTTTTTTATGTCATTCCTGCTTTGGTTTTTCTTATAACTCAGTAAAAATTAAACCTAAATGGTACATTTGGTATCAGTACATACAAAACAGGCACACTTTATCTTAATTGATAAAATATTATATATTATGCTTGAGTAAATACAATCTGTGAACCAACTGGAATAAATTACAATCATTTGCCAAGCTATGAAATTAATCCAAACATTTATACTTTATTTAATCAACTCGGAACCATATCTTTCTTAATTCCACAAAATATCTTTTCACTGAGCAATTAATGATTAATATGTAAATTGTGGTGGGTTTTATACAGTACTTTAGTACCTACTAAGTCAATTGATTTTTATGCTCAATAAGAAAATAAGTATAATTAACTATTATTTTGACTTTATGGATGAATTACACATGCTCAATAAGACTTTCCTAAAGTCACACCCTAGGGGCAGAGCCAGGGCTCACATTCAGGCCTTTTTGGTTGTTCCAGGTCTGCTCAGTGTTCCTTTTTACCAAATGGTCATAATGGATGTACTTGGATTAGGAATGGACTGTTGTCTAAAATTATTAGACTGGCACAGATCCTGGACATCTACAACTTCTTGCAGAACTAAATTCTCACCTTGATCCCCTTTCTAGCACATTCATGTCATGATTCCTGAAGTTCATATTGTTCTAGGTGTTATACTGCCACTGGAATTTACTTTTTCCTTGATATTCAATTTATAACTTGAAATCAGTCACCTCTTCCACTTATTTGAAACTGGGGGCTCCATGGCATAGAAGCAGCAACATCTGCGCTGGCTTCCCCTCGCTCTTCCACTGGGATGCCCAATATTGCTGTTGCAATAAATTAAAACAACCAGACGGTGGCCTTTCTGGCATCTTTACTACAGATCTCAAAGCAGGACGAGAGAGAGGACTTATGAGGAAATGGTCCTCCTGCTCTTTGGAACAACAAAAAGAATGCAAAAAAAAAAAAAAAAA
Organism: Aplodontia rufa; assembly: GCA_004027875.1. Lineage (NCBI taxonomy): Eukaryota > Metazoa > Chordata > Mammalia > Rodentia > Aplodontiidae > Aplodontia > Aplodontia rufa. The sequence continues at coordinate 20,298 of PVKS010007188.1, read as the reverse complement.
GCAAATATTTGAGGAAAATACAGAGAAACAGGTAAATCAAGACAAAACTTTGTCAAGCAAAGAAATTCAAAAAGTGATCAGAGAAAGGTAAAGGAGAACTAGAAGATGTGCTTACAACCTAACCTCCACCTGACTGCTATTTCAAATAGGATGCTGCAGAAACTCAATATGTATCTGTGTTCAAATTACACAAGAGCGTGAACTTGTCAGTGATGCTTCATTATTTTTACCTGACTTATATTTAATGTGGATCACTCCAGATGGAAACACTCATTACCTTTTTTTTTTTCTCTCAAATGCAGCTCTTGGCATGATTCTGAAATCCATAACACATCTAACTACAATTCACTTTTCAGTCAGTTGCAATGGGATTCATTCTTTAATGTTATGACTTCATAGAAAATAACGATATGAGGAAAGATGTTTAGAATCAAATATATCTGTCCATGAAAAGCAAAGAAACAGTTATGAGGAGGTCATACAGCTTTTCTTGATGTATCAATTTGAAACTAGGCAATGAGCATGATTGGGAAAACAAGAAAATTGTTGGAGACAAAAAAAATATTTCTTGAGCACAAAAGAGGGAAGTGGATGAGCAGCAGGCATGTAACTCAGGAAGTGCAGGATGGCAGTGCAAGGTGATAGTACTAACAAGAATCTGTAGTCTAACGGTGAGTAGAAAGGGAGATGATGGAATGCTCTGGAAAATTTTACTTGATCTCCAAATCGTGCAATGTGTCCTCCAGTGTCCCTCTGGCCTGACCTCTCCCAGGAGCATCATTGGCACATTTTGCACTGTACCATCACAGCTTGGTAGTTCTGTGCAATAGGACGTGAGTAGCACAGCCAGACCTTCCCTTGGAATTGATTGTTGTTGCTGTTCATCATTGTTGTCCCAGTATTGAGCTCTAAATCTGACCCGTGTTCAGAAATAAAAACACTGCTGCATGAATGAGCGGGTGCTTTACAGGCTAAATGAGCTCTTTCTGTTCTTACGCTTCAACATTGAGTAACCGATGTACCTGCCTTATCTCCCTTGATGTAAGCTTTATTTTTTCTCTTTTCAAATTTTTTACTTGTACATTATTGTTGTATATAATGATGGGATTTGTTGCTACATATTCGTGTATGCACACAATGTAACAATACAATTTGGCCAATATCACTCCCCAGCACATCCCTCACCCCTCTCCTCACCCATATGTACCCCCTGGTCCTTATCCTGTACTAATCTCCCTCTGATTTTCATGAGATCCATGCACATTCTCCACCTTTCTTTTCCTTTTTCCTCTCTCACTTCTACTTATGAGAGAAAACAAATGAGCCTTAACATGATGGTCTCTAGTTCCATCCATTTTCCTGAAAATGCCATAATTTCAGATTTCTTTATGGCTGAATAAAACTCCATTGTGTTTATAAACCAAATTTTCTTTATCCACCCATCCACTGATGGATATCCAGGTTGGTTCCACAGTTTGGCTACTGCAAATTGCACTGCTATAAACATGGATATGCATGTATTGCTATAGTATGATGACTTTAATTCTTCAGGGTAAATACCAAGAAGTGGTAGAGCTAGGTCATAGGGTGGTTCTATGCCTAGTATTTTGAGAAACCAACGCATCGCATCTACAGTTATCTGAAGGAGTTCTATGCCCATGTCATTTCTCAATGTTACTGTGTCTTGCACATGGTTCTCAGCAGAGTGAATCCATGAATGAGAAAAGGCAACATGTTATTCTTTATATGACAGATTGGAGACTATAGATTAAAAGTCTGTTTTATGCGAAATCTTCAAATAATGTCTGTTATTGTGTAGGAGAGCAGACACAATGAAAAAACGAAAAAAAATTAGAAAATTTTGTGATGAGAGATAGACTCCAAAGTGACTGGATAGTATCCAAAACTGAACAGAGGCTCAAACTTTGTGATATAGAAAGCTTTGAACGCAAGCAGCTATAGGACACAGCAATCAATAAGAGGAAGGGTGACAAAGATGCCTTAACCTTCCCTTCAGCTGGACATAACTCAGGCTGCTTCTGACTATAGCTCCAACTGACTTCCCTTTTTCCTAGAGCATTTATTTTAGAAAACTTGCAATTCTAAACTCTTATTATCTCTGCACCTTTGAGATGTAACTCTTTTACAAAATAGGAGCATCCTTAAGGACCTGGGAGCAATCACTCAGAAATGTAATCATCAAAAAAGATAGTGCCCCCTCTCTGGGTCTCAGTAGGAGGCCTGGAGACCAACAAATAGCAAACTCAGGTGGCCTGATCACACTGTCCAGCTTCTGTCCTCCAGGAGCTGTCCCTCAGGTCATCTCCGCCTGGAAACATCCTCAGGCCTTTTGTCTCAGCAGAGTTGTGCTCAGTCTCCCTCTCCTATTACAATAGTCTCTCTCCCCTGCTTAAATAGAAAGCTTTCACACCATCTTTAACAAGTGTCCAGTACAATTTTTCTTTTACAAGAGGAAGGGATTTAGAACCACTGCCTGCTGACCTATGTGGTTTCATGAGATTCTCCAGTTCTTTGTAGTGCCTATGTAAGCAAAAAGATGAGGGTAGAAATGGTAAATGTAAAAATGATATTTGAGGGAAATCTAGTTTGAATGCTTATTTCTTATTTATAAACATGCATGATAAGCAAACAATATTCTGAGTTCAACAACAAATATTAATTTGCTTGTCTACTTGATCCATTTCAGAGAGCATCTAGTTACTAACTAGGTCCTTCCTGAGTTCATCTTGTTTGAAATGCCTTTTGGAAATGTTTTATTTTCCTCTCATTTATGGCCGCGAAAAACCAACACCCCACCCACCCATACCATACCATGGACCTCTAGCGTAGAAATCTGAAAAGTTACTGAGGGAGAAAAGTTCAGACCTAACACAGAAATCTGATTGGTGAGGGAGAAAAGTTCAGAGCTATCTATCGCTTTGGCCTGCCTCCTATCTTGATGATAGGAAATATAAATACTTTTTGTAATTTAACACCAAAAGCCTCCTTAAATTCCTAAACCTTTAGTTTCCTAAAGGTTTTCTGGGCGGTAGAATAATGGAAAGCAGGTTGCCATTGGCAGAGTGGAATCTCCTTAGCATTTACTGGGCTGATATATATATTGGTTTTCTTGACTTCACAGAATTATTCTCAGCCTCCATTGGCAGCAATCGTGACATCCACCATCAACACAATGAAACTCAAAGCACCAACCAACCATTGCTGACTGAGCTCTGCATTTCTCCCTATTGAAGGAGTTGCACATCAGTCAGGCTGCAACTGTTCCTGAATCAAAGTGTGAGGAAGGAGGGAGTCTGGACAAATTTGGCAAGACAATAATACCAGCCTGTAACACAAGCAAACTTGAATTTTACCCTGTCGACATACACTTCAGCATCCTTTTCCAAAGCAGTAGCAAATTGCCACATAGAAGAACAATGAATATGCATGGGTCAGTGTTTATCCTGTTATGAAATCTGTGGAGCCTCAAAGTGCCCTCAAGGTGGAGCAGGTTCAGAGGTCAGGTGCGTTCACCTTTGTGCTGGGGACGCCACACAGTAAGTTCCTCATCTTACATTCTTTCTCCCTTGTAGGAATTGTAAGAAGATGACATGACATAATTCAAATGAATATATTTTAAAATAAAAGCTGTGTAAGTAGAGAGAATTCTTTTTATTACTAAGAGAGTGGCCATCTGTTTCCAAAAAACTCAAGTGAGAACGCGAATATTCACTTTCCATGGAGTGATTTTCAGACAATGTGTCTTCATCGCCTCCTGTGCTGGGACATGACTGCAGCTGAAGGACTCTGCCTCACGATCTTCAGACATGTGCAGGGTTCTTATTGTTTCTATGGAAGGCACAAATTCATATTAACACTCAAAAAAATGTTGCCATGTCCCAAAATGCATATTTTGGAGATAGAGAGCAGTGGGATAAATATGCAAAGATAAAACAAGTGAATAAAAACGGGATGGAAGTACTGCCAAGTCTCTTGTTACAAATACAGCATGGCCAGGAAATAACCATCCATACTAGTTAGTCACCATGATTAACCTTCATGGGCCTATTTTATTCCTTGAAATCTGCAGTGCAATTCAGTCTACTGAGCTTATTACCGCTATTAACAATAATAACCTATCTCACTTTGGACATTCATCAACTTAGTTAATATGGATGTTATGACAAAAGGTTGCATGTTTGCTAGGAATCACTGACACAGCACAACTTATTGTTTGGCTTCAATGCCAACAGAAGCAATAAGGATAATGTTATCGCACAGACCCGCTGAAAGGCATCGAACCATTTCACATATGCAAACATGGTGTTATTAGTCCATCAAATGGGACATGTAGCCTCAGATTTTCCCCCAAGATGTCAACAAAATTTCCTGATTCAAAGAAATATGCCAGTCTGTCTCCACATGTGAATACTGGGGCTATATCAACATTTAGAACTGAACGATTAGAGAGAATAGTGGTAAACAACTCTTCATTGAATTTTTTTGATTATACAGTTTGCAGGTTACTGACTTTTCTTCTCTGATTCCATTAAGAATTGTACAACCACTGACCAAAATTAATAGTTAGACCATTACATATCTTTACTAGCTCAGGAATGACTGTCAAGGGGAACTGTGTCCCCTCCTGTCCCTTCCTGGCATTTGTGTAAGGTCATGTTGCTTCCAGGATACAGAAATGCTAGGAGAGGCACCTGCAGCCACCTCCCTCATCCTCCCACTATTGGGTAAGTTTCAGGTAAACATTGTCAAGCATTATTGTTCCTCAGAAGTCTGAGTTGTGGCTCAGCCTTTGGAGCGGCCTACCTGCTCCCTGCTTGATTCCCTAGGCAGTTGGCTCCACAGTGAGAAGCTTCACATTCACTACCCACTCTTCCTGCATGTTCAGGAGAGGAAGTCAATATGGAAATTGGGGCGACAACACGATGTTCATTCACCTAAAAATGAAGGCTAAGACTCTCAATCTGCTCCCAGCCATCATTCTGACCCAAAACTTGACTGCTTTTTCAACTGGAAGATCATCTGATGACTATCTTAAATCCAAGTTTTAAAAAAAATGCAAGAAAACACTGTCACTGTTGATCAAATGAAGTTCCATTGTTTTGTTTCTCTTGTTGCCTTCTTATTTATAGATTAGATCTGGATTTCAAAGATCCCTGCATCTTCTGACATGGATAATTGGAAATTGGCTGCAGTTTTTAGTAACATCAGGCTGTAAAGTTGATTACTTTCCCTTTTCCTCCATCTCCTAATCTTGGCAGTGTCTACTAGGTCGATGAGAGCAGGCTGGCTTCCATGAGAGTTTCAAGCAAAGACAGAGAAAGAGAACATCACTGGATAGATCCTTGATTTTTCTCAGCAACAGTGTTATCAGTGGTGTATTAGGCAACATGTCATGTGTTATCAGTGATACAGAATATAAAAACATAAAACATAAGTTTTATCATTGAAATTGTTTTTTTCTAAGCAGTGGAGTAGAAGAGACGGATAGAGGGAGGAAGAAGAAAGGAGAAAGGATGGGAAAAGGGAGAAACTGCAAAATAAAATTGACCAAATTATGCTCTGTGTGCATATGAACATATCACAATGAAACTTTTATGCATAACTACAATGCACCAATGAAAACATATACTGATAGAAGGAAGACAAATAGAGTCAAGGAAGGGGATCAGGGGGAGGGAAGAGGGAGGAGATGAGGTAGTACTAGGGACTGAAAAGCAGAAAAATGTTAACTGCATTTATGAATATTTCAAAATGAACCCTACAATTATAAAGCTATAATGAAATAATAAAAAGACAAAAGGCACAAAATCATTTCTAAACAGAAAGGGATGAATATCAGATGTCCAATGCATGTCAAATTGTTATGCCTTCCAGGAAAAATCATACTTAACCTAGGAACTGAATTGTTACATAACCCAGGCAGTATCTCTCCTCAAGCGTTATCAAGAGACCAAATGTGAGTACTTCCAGCTCCACTGCACAGGTTTTGTCTTCCTTATGTAAGAACCATATGTGTACATCTTATTTTAAGAGCTAGCAGGGCACGGCCCTAGCGGAATGACACGTGAGAGATGCAATGTGGGAAGTGTCAGAGCGGGCTGTAGGGAACCCAAAGGCTGCAGCTTGCCACCCAAGGCTCTATATTAAGTAAGACACAGCACTTAGTTGAATAACTATCACTTTCATGTCCCTCTGCCTCGCATGTTGAAATATTCCACTTCTATTTTTCTCCATCTGTCCTATTTACCTTGTAACTCCACATGCAAATTTAGGTATAGCTAAATATATAATGCCTTTTGAAAAATGACTTAAGAAATGTGCATGTGTTGGGAAAAGATTTAGATTGTCAGAAAACATTTTATATCACTGAATCTATCTTTGTAATAGGGCTTATTCTCTTTAATTTAGATGAATTTGATCAACAGTGCACAGAAAATATCACTATAATCTAATGCATTTTAAGGTTGTTTAAACAAGTTATATCAATCAGTGGGTGCAGTCAGGACAATAGAAATGTCTCTGGATGTTTCAGGGAGAAGAATTTAATACAACGGATTGGTTGAACAGGTGAGAGAGTAGCTGAGGAGAAAAATAGGGAACACAGTGATGTAACCAAGAGATTAGCAATGGTTAGAAGGTGCCTCCATGAACATCCCCAGGAGTTCCCCAACACAGGGGGTGTTTTTGTTTTGGTGAGTAGGGTTGTTTTTGGTTTGGAATTTCTAGTCTATTTGTTTTTAAAGAGAAAGAATTTATTTTTTCATCTGATTTTTGTTTTTCCCCCAGGTAGCTTCATACGTGGTGCTGGGAGTCAAACCCGGGTTCCCATGCATTCCAGGCAGTGCTTTACTGCTGACTACCTCTCCAGGCCCTGGGGGTGCTGTTAAGCCTGGGCAAAGTAGAGCCCTGATTTGGGCTCCATACTTTAGAAGAACCACTCCATTTCTCCATAGCCATTTCTTTCCTATAGAAGAAATCTCTGGTCGGGGGGACATATACACTTAGATCTCATGCCTCTGTCCCCTGCTGGACCATGCTTCTATACCTAGATTCTTGGTCTTTCCTCCTCAAGTAGATGAAGTCTGGTGTCAGGCTGGGAAATTAAGGGTACCAGAGGGTAGAAAGTTCTTGGTTTAGACTTAGCTCGGTGAGTAGCTGAACCTTAGGTATGGAATGTAGGAGCCTCCACTTTACCCACCTTATCAAATTATCCAGACAAACTGGATATTTATCCTGTGGATTCTCATGCAAGTGGTTTGTAAAATGTCATAATAAAGATGTATATTTGTTACAATACAGTCTGTATTTGATTTAGAGCTTTTAAATATTGGACAGAGATACCTGGATTTCCTTTTGTGCCCTTGCACTGTGGCTTACAAATTTTGGAACAAGCTGGCCAAAGCTCAGAAGCTGGGGCCATCCAGTGGGAATTAGAATCACAGTGGTGGGGGTAGGTGGGGCTTCCAGGTAGGAAACACAACAGTGAGGGGAGAGGAAGACCAAAAGGAGCCAGAACCATGCAGGGGATGTACTTGTGTTGAGCACAGAAAAGGGCTGAGAGAGATACTCTGACTTCTCACCACTTCCTCCAGTCTTTTTCCAGTTCATCCCATTGGTGGAAGCTGCCTAGCAACAAGAATGAAAGAGTCTGACCCATGTGGTTTCCTATGGTCTGGAGGTGGGGAATGGAACAGCACATAAAGGATGTCATATAAAACAAATAGATTAATTCATTCTCTCAGGGACCATTTAACAGAATGGCTCAGATCTGGTTCAGAAACTCGGTGTGAACAACTCAGCAGCAGGAACACAAATAATCTAGCTGGGTGCAGTGGTGCACTCCTGCAATCCCAACACCTTGGGAGGCTAAGGCAGGAGGATCACAAATTTGAGTCCAGCCTGGGCAACTTAGCAAGACCCTGTCTCAAAATAATACTAAAAAGAGCTGGACATATAGCTCAGTTATAGAGTACCCATAGGCTCAATCCCCAGCACCTCAAAAATAATTAACTAATTAAATCAAACTAAATTAAATTGAAAAAAGAAATAAAAGCAAAAGAAAAATATGATTATAAAATGGGTAAAAGATTTGAATAGATATTTTACAAGAAGATGTATGAATTGCTAACAGGCATATGAAAAGATGCTCAACATTACCAATCACCAGGGAAATGCAAATTAAAAATCAAAATATAACAAATGGTGGAGCAGAAGTGGAAAAAAGGGAACTCTTGCACACTGTTGGTGAGAAGAAAAATTAATACAGCCATTATGGAAATCAGTGTGGAGATTCCTCAAGAAATTAAAAATAGAACTGCCATATGATCCAGAAATTTCACTACAGGGTATAAATCCAAAGGAAATGAAAAAGTATGTCAAACCGACATCTGTACTCTGTGTTCATTGCAGCCTGTTCATAGTGGCCAAGATGTGGCATCAAGCTAAGTGTCTGCTATAGTTTGAATGTATCCTCCAAAAAAGCAGGTGATGGAAATCCAATCTGCAAACTCATAGTGTCAGGAGGAGGACTTAAAAGGTGATTAGCTCTTAAGGGCAAAGTGAATGGATCATTGCCTTAATCATGGATGTAGATTTGTTATACAAGGAGAAGATTGGTTCACCTTTGCTCACTCTCTCCCTCTATCTCTTGTTCTACCACCTTCCACCACAGGATGACAACAAGAAGGCCTTTACCAGGTGCTAGTCTCTTGATCTGGTACTTCCCAGTATCCAGCACTGTTAGCCTAAATTTCTGTTTATTATAAATTATTCAGTCCCAGGTATTCTGTTGTAGCAGCACAGAAATGAACTATGACAGTGCTGATCAAAGGATGAATGGATAAAGAAAACGCAACACACACACAAACATATAATACATATGAATGAAATGGAATATAACTAAGACTTAAAAAAGAAGGATGATTTTGGAAGAAATTATGTTAACTGAAGCCACTCACAGAGGACAAATACTGAATGAGCACAGTGATATGTAGACTCTTGAAGACATAGAAGTAGACAGTAGAATGTTAGTCACCAAGAACTGGCAGAATGGGAGTTTGGGGAGATATTTATTGGTCAAAGCACACATCTTAAGTTAGATGGGAAAAGTAAGTTCAATGTACCTACTATACAACATGGTGACTACAGTTGATAGCAACATATATGTTTTGCAAATTGTTAGGAGAGTAGATTTCTTTTTTAAAAGAGAGTAGATTTTAAGTCCTCTCGCCACAGAAAAAGATAATATATGAGGGGGCAGAGTAGTGGCTTGGCAGTATATGGTGCTTGCCTGGCTACGCAGGTACGCAAGTTCAAACCCCAGCACCATGTACATGATGAGGTCTCAGAGCAGTGAGGGCCACATGAAAAACTAAATACAATTCATTCTCTCCTTTTCTCTCTCTCTCTCACTCTCTCTCTCTCTTAAAAAAAAAGATAGCATATGAGGTAATTCAATTTAATCCAACTGTGTACATGTATTCCACAGTGTACATGTATTTCAGAGCATCAAGTTTAACAAAATTAATATGAATAATTTTGCCAATTTAAAGAAAAAACTCACTGAGAAGGAAGAACATATTGTATGGCTTTGTCTTATACATCAATTGTTTTCTAAATGAAAAAGGGCAAATTAGTGTGAGCTGGTAGGCTACTCAACCTCTCTCTATACTTCTCAATAATAACTATGCATCCCATTACCTCTAGAAAATGTTTGTGGTAGGGAGAAAAAAACATCTTTTTTCTCCAGGTTCAAGGTTGAGGTCCTCACAACAAAAGACAGATTAAAAAAATGAATACAAACTTATTTAATTGAGGTTTTATATGACATAAGAGCCCTCATAAGAAAATAAAGACCCAAAGAAACAGTTAAGCCTCTGTATTTTTTTGCTAGGTTTGAGGAAGACTGGATTGCTGTGGAGAAATGTGATACGGCAGGGAGGGTGATCTAATGGGAATGAACTGGGAGGACCTCTGCAAGGCTTGTTTGCTCTGAAGCCTGTGACCCTTCATCTGCAGAGACAGCAGGCTGTTCCTCTGGGTATAGTAGGCCCATCCCACGTAGGTCTTATGACCTGCTGCAGGGGAAGGTCAGAAAATCTGTTTTATGACCTGCTTCAGGGAAGAAAGGCAGAGGAAGAGAGGCAGAATTGAAGTCATTTAGTATTTGTCTTTATGTGACTGGTTTATTACACTTAACATAATTTCCTCCAGGTTCATCCTTGTTGTTGCAAATGACAGGATTTCCTTCTTTTCAAGGAGGTTCAGAGAAACATCCCTAGATATGTTTATTCTCAAATTCTTTAGGCTTTGGTATTAACACGCCAAAGTACTATATTTGGGTGACAGTGTCTTCTGAATCTTATTATTTGCCATGTGGTTAGGGGCATCTATAGACTTTCACCATTGATGAAACCACAGTATATGCAAGATTGGGCAGCATCTCAAAACTGGCTTTTAAATTAATGAATATAGAAAATATTATGAGTAACTCAATTATGAATATCAAAACTAAACATAGTTAATACTAACAATATTTAGGAAGCTAGGATTCATAATAATTATTAAGAAAGTGAATAAGAAGTAGCAGGGGTTGCTGGAGAGGTAGCTCAGCAGTAGAGCGTTTGCCTGGAATTCAAGAGGACTTGGGTTTGATCCCTAGTACTACATACATAACTAAGTGGAGGAAAAACCAAAAAAAGGTAAAAATAAAAAATTGTCTCCCTCTCAGAAGAAGGAGGAGAAGGAGAAGGAGAAGAAAAAGAGGAGGAGGAGGTGGAGAAGGGGAGGGAGAAGGAAGAGGACATTATGGAAAAACTACAGAGTTCTACGCTTGAATTCTAATTCTGCTGATTATTCATGATTAATGTATATCCTTTAGTAAAATGTCAATTTCCCCTTCTTTCATAGTCCCTTCATTTTTCAAATAGGGATAATAATATTAACCTATTTAGTTGAAAGCTATAATTCATGCACAGTCTCTAGTACATGCCTGTCACATAGTAGATGTTCAAGCAATATTTGATGAAGATGATGTGGTGATAATCAGTAATAATAACATGAGCTTTTGATAGATTCACATGAAGGAGGACACTCTCACAGTGCTGATGTGGCCTTCACTGCAGCTTTCCAGCCAAGTACAGAAAGACTATTTCATAACAATTAAGCCAAGAAATATTGAAAGGATGAAAACCCTTCCTCAGAAACCTGCTGCCAATTTTAAACATCATATACCTCACTGCTAATCTTCATGTGACAAAATTTTCTTCCATTTATGCAATCAGATTTGTCTAAAAGTGAGAATAAAATATACATGGAATAGCAGCTATCATTTCTGGTCAAGGAGGTAAACATTGGCCTAGACTTATAATATGGAAAAAAAGACTAGAAATTTAGAATCTTATTTTGGCAAAGGTCCCTATTATTAACTTATTTTAGATGTCTTTATAGTAACAAACTTCAACATATCATCATACCATTATTATTTTCTTAAGTAGTTCACAAGAGTCTGCCTGTGGGAATGTTATATTTGGTAGATTTATTTGGTTAGACAATTCATTAACTAGGGCATATTTAGACATTTACTATGAAATGTATTTAATTACTGTTTGATATTGTCATTCTGCTTTTATTATTCAATTTAGTGCTTGCAGAGTGAAATAGTGATGTAAAGAATAATGTGATATACAATTGTATGGGGATGTTTGAACATTATACATTCTGAACGTGAGGAGCCTTTATGTCATTATTGGCAAATATAATTAAAGAAGTAGAATCTGACTGGGAGTGACAGGCAGTTGTCCTGCCTTACACTGCCCCAGAAGAACAGGAATAGAAACCACAAAGGACCCATGTGCTCCTCTTCTCTCTGTCTCCTCTTTCTCTCTTACCTCCTCCTTCCATTCCTTCTCCCATCTGCTCCAACCTCCAACCCTCAAGGGTTAATGTTTTGATGATTCTGTGATCAGTCCTTGTAACTAATTATTTTTGAACTACCACTGCAGCAACTTCTGCTTGGTGCAATTGCGGCTTTCCTCTTTCTGTCACTCCCTTCTGTAATTAACCTTGCTATTCTTAGCCACAAAGCACAGATCTTGTTGCAGGCTTCTTCAGGATTCTATTTTATATTTCAATGGCCAGCTACAGTCTCATTTTCTCCTGGGATAGGCCTATAATCACTCAGTTATATTAATGAAGGATGACTCAATCCTTTCCCACCACTCCTCTTTCATTCTGATAATATTTGGCACAATTAATCATCTGATCTTAGCAACTTGAATTGAAATAGTTACTGGCAGCCTGACCTGTGACAATGCTGGTCTTGAGGTGTGGAAGCATTGTTCCCAGTGAAAATGCAAGCTTCCACTATGAAGATCCAATGTGTGTGGGTTTTTAACAGATGCTGGCCTCACATCTAAGAGGCTGTGTGCACTCCCAAGAAAAGGTGATTCTGGAATGGCACACTGACCCAACTCCGCAGCATGCTGATCATGTGATAGATATGTTGGCAAAGGAGATACAGCTGGACTCAGTGTTATTAGTCAGTGATGGACACAATTGAAAAATCACAACACAGAGCCAGAGGGACAATGTCCCCAATTCAGGCTATGTAGACATTATTTGCAGCAGAGGTGAAACTGCAGGGTGCAGGATGTTTACAGGAATGGAGATGCACATGTACCTTTGCCAAAGATCAATGACTGGCTCCTGATTTGTCATCTCCATGTACACCCTGCTAGAGCTCTTTGGTGGCTGGGACATGCAGGTGTGGATGAAGTATAAAACAGGTCCATAAAATTAGAAGGCCAGAGGTGAAATAGGTTTGACTGCAAATAAAAGTCTGGGGTAGAATCATAAGTCATGAAATAAAATCTTTGCTTATTGAGTTGTGAAGGAGTAAAAGCAATGAAAAACCTCTAAAACAAACAACAAACAAACAACAACAACAAAAAGAAAGAAAAAAGAATATGAAAAAAAGTTGTAGCTAGGTGGTAGAACACTTGCCAAATCTCCAAAGCTAAAGTGAAATTTTTGGTTGTTTTTACAAGCCAGACTTTTACACATCTTTTTCACTGAAAAAAAAAAAAGTTGTGTTAAGTTCCTCCCAAACATGGAGGTATTATTTAGGGGTAACTGAAGGTGTGGTATATGAGGAAGTTCAGAACTTTAACCAAAATGATCTCTTTATTCCATGCTGTGTTGCCTACCTCCTTTGCAGCTGATTTAAAATTCACACCATTAGTGCTACTCTATTGGGTAGAAAACTGGATTCTGTCTCAGGAGGTCAAATCTGAAATGTCCTTGTAGTTAATAAGACTCAAGTCTGGGCTCCCCTGTCCAATTATTTTATTATGCCATTTGCTATGTATTTTTTAAATGCAAATGTACTACAAAAGGTAACAACATACGACAGAGATGTTTCACTTTAGGAAACTAGGGGATGCACCTACAAATGGAATGTCATGGAACAGGAAGGATGCAGTACGGAGGAGGACTGTGCCCCTTTGAATGGCAGTTGGTGTTCTTTGTATAAAAATTAATACTATAAAGAAAACGAAGTTGATAGAAATTACCTTTGTCTATCATTTCTTGAATATGGTAGGGTTCCATTATTATCACAGAAATTTTTCAGCAATCTGAAGGTAAAGTCTTTAATTGCAAAAAAAATTTTAAAAACTATACTGGGAAAACTAAAGCTAAACAGTTATCCAGAAAGTATATCAGTGTCTAAGCTAAAGACTCCCTTGGATTGTTCAACTTAAACCAGTCCATCCATGTAACAATATACAAAGATCATAGTGAAATTTCAATTCAGTCACTAGAGAATGGTAAGCAACGAACTTGAATCAAAGAAAGCTATTTCAATCGCAATATAAAAGGCATTGTTAGAAACCAAGTTTTATTGCAACTGTGTTTCAGTCACCCAAATAGCATGACACAGTGAGAATTCAAATATCTATGGTTTTATAAAGGTAGGTTTCTAATAGTTCCTCAAGATTTTAGAGTAAACTTCCCCGAACAATAGAAAACAAGAAATACTACGATTGAAACTCCTGGAGCTACCATGTATTTACTGGAATTTTTCAGTTATAGAAGATCCAGGCAATCATATAAGTCACTTTCAGCGACAAGGTCAATTTGGTCTGATTTTATTAGAAGAGAAATTGAAGAAAATTTACACTCAGTAAGTGTATATGATGAAAAATACCATGGGGTTTGGAGTCCAGGGCACCTGGGTGGAAGTCTTAGTTCTATTATTTATTATCTTTGTGATATTGGCCTTCTTGAGCCTCAGTTTTCTCAGATGTGAAAAAAATGGGAACAATTACACACTGTGGACTTTTGTGAAATTCCAATTGATCAACATTTGTGAAGCTATTTGACTTCAACAACATAGTTTTCTTTTTTAAATCAAACGCATAAGTAAAGAGTTTTCATACCCCTCAATCTAGGAAAAAAAATATCAATTCTTTTGGGGACTGATAGAGTTTTATAGCCCACTTCATTTAGCAGTCATTCTGTACTATGTGGATAATTCTTATAAAGTGGCACATGGTGGCCTGAAATTGAAAAGCAAACAGCTTAACCCTGATGGGAAGAGGTAAACATGATGAATCCACATACATCACACATGCATGCACATACTCAGAAAACTTCAAACTTTTCATTTTTCTTTAATACATCTTACAATGTTCACATAGCAAAATATTATATGATGTGAAAATGGTACGCTTAGATCTACAAACTTAGAAATGACTTCAGATGAAATGGTGCAACAGGCTCTACAAATTTCATGCCCTATAGGGATTTGATAATTACTAAAGAAAATCAGCAACATGTAAGTCATACTAACATTAAGCTCCTCAGAGAGGTTGACATAGTTGGTCACTAATATTACATATTTAATAGCACTGGTATTATATAGTAATTTCATTCTTAATAGGATGTGCAGATTTTATGAGAATTTAATTTTTAATTTTCACTATTTTTAGTTAGAATTTACATTCTGTTTTCTTATAATAGTCTGCTCCCCAAACAAGAGTTATATGGATTCTATGGTAGATTCAAACATGGTGACTTTTTAAATGCTGGGGGGCAGGGCTCAGTGGTATCCCACTTGCCTGGCATGCGAAAGGACCTGGGTTCGAACCCCAGGACACATACACAAGTAAGTGTGGAACAAAAAACAGATGAAAAACTAAGCAAAATTGATTTTCTGTCCCTCTCCCTCTCTCTCTTAAAAAAAATGCTGTGGGGTTGTATGTGTGTGTGTATGTGTGTGTGCACGTGCGCATGTGCATGCAAGTTCTCAGTGTTGAAAACACTCCAATACATTTTCATCCTGGTTGGTCTAATATTTATGGAGGCAACAGTTGCATTTTCTACTTGGCTCCAGAGCCATTTTTTGGCAGATCTTCCTCTGGACCAAGAAACCCTGCTCATTCTAGCCTCACTTGCCAGTCTAGTCTCAACACACCTGGGATGTCTGGCACACACAGCCTTTGGTGATATGACAATTAAGAAGGGACAGGTAAATGGTACCTCCTCTGTACATTTGGGTGCCCACATGGCTGTCATGAATAAGTACTTAAAAGTTGGCAGAAAGATGCTTCAAAATTAATGTGGGAGGAAGTAGGATGGAAAAGTAGGAAAGGAGACTACAAAAGGAAGGAATGAGAAAAAGGAAAGAGGGGCTAAAGAGGTAGCTAAGCTGTTGGAGCACTTGCCTGGCATGCTTGAGGACCCAGGTTCAAACCCCAGCACCACATATACAACTAAGTTTGGAGAAGCAAAGGACAGATGAAAAAATAAATAAAACTGATTCTTTCTTTCTCTCTCACTCTCTTCCTCTCTCTAAAACAAAAACAAAAAAAGGTAAATAAGGGAACATCAGGTGAGCAACAGAGCCATTGAATAAATGTTCAAGAGAGATGATTAAGATATTTTTCTGATAGGTGTCTGGACCCAGAAAATAAATAAGAATGAGGAAAATTTACCCAATGTAGACTCCCTAGGCAATGAAATCATTTAATTATTAACTATTTAAATGTTCTCTATAGTTAAATATTCTGTTCTACTTAACTCTTCTCGTTTATTCAGCAGGCCCTTTTTCAGAAGCAGTAGTAGAACAAGGGTAGCCCAAGATAAACGAAAGGTCTAAGTTTCGAAATGAGAAACCATATGTGGGCAGAAGGCACACAGGGGAGCAGAGGCATAAATCCTTTGCCTATTTTAATTAAAGAAGCGTTTAATTAGGGTAAAGCTGTTATTTTGCTTAAACCTTAGTAGACCAATGTAGCTTAAGTAGGCTGGCATCTGCCTAGAGGTAATGGTTAAGATAAGAGACCAGCCCCAAGCAGAAGTTCTGGGACAAAAGAGTCCAAGCTAAGGTGGGAGAGGGGGGAGGGTGTGCAGAGATTATGCAAAATTGGAAAATATGGGTGGAAGAATGAAAATAGCTTTTGAATAGTGGGTGACTGTACAATGAAAGTATTCTAATAAGTATTCTTATTTACTATGGGAAGTAAGTCTGACATAGTTTGGACTTAGAAGCAATTATGAGGTTGTTGTAGTGAGGAAGGTTTGTGGACACAGGTAAGAGAGACTAAGCTGCAAATGAACTTAACAAAGGTAGGCTCTAAAACTAGTTTATTTTTTCTTAACTACTCAGTGCATGGCATCTGCTTCCTTTTACAGAATTTATTCCTTCTTGATAATGGGAGCTAGTACCACTCTAACAATCTTTGTGTATTATTATTTAAGCATTTCTGGCTCTTGGAAAAACAAACCCAAAGTAAGAGTCTATAAATTCTAAAGCTTTCTTGGAGCTTCTTCTTATTCCACAAAAATACTATATTTTTTTTACTGTCAACTTTAATCATTTTTCATTTTCAATAAATAGCTATCATCTTAATGCCTTTCCTCTGCAATTTCTTATCAATTTCATATGCTCAATCTATACTTTATTTCCTAAGTGTCTACTTATTTTTCTCAATTCTACATGGTGGTTTTTTATACCTACCATAAAGCTCATCATAATGTTTTTTTTTTCTTCCCTCTGTTGTTTCTACAGAGAGGATTAAGTTGAAGAATAACAACAAGAAAAAAATTGGTAACATTCTAGTGACTATACATTTTGATAAGTGTCTTTAGTCAATAGGGTAAAAGACAAAGTTCATGTAAACCAACTCAAACTCAGGTTATTTTGAAGGGCAAGATGCACAAGAGTAGTCCAAGGTACAAGGTCTAAGAAAAAGAAATCCCACTGCAATTTTCATTTCCATTCCTTTTAGAAAAAAATTCTGATAAAGGGCCAGATGTTGAAAAGCAAGAACTAGGGCTCCTTGCCCAATTTCGTGCAAAGCCCACAGGTTCTTCTGTGGGTGCTTGGCCTAGCTTAGAGAGTTAATTCTGACAGTTTGCAGCCCTTTCAAGCTACCATTATAGAAATCACGATGCTGGTAGTCAAGCAGATCAAGTCAGCTGCTATGATTCTATTTTCTGACCTTTACCAAGAACACAACAGGGATCAATTATTTTCATTGCCTAGTGGAGTCCAGAGGAAAAATGGACTACAAATGAAGTAGAAAAAAAATTGGATGACTAAGTGCAAAGTATGCACACAAGGGCAGTGTGCCAGAGATGAAAAGAGACGAAAGGTAGGCAGGGAGATGAGGACCCCCCAAGGTGTCCTTAGGATTCTGCTTCAGGACAGTGCTACCAGGTAAGGTGAAAGGTGAACCACGATCAAATTCTACTCTGGTTCTGAGAAGCCTAGGAATGTAATCCTAAGAACAAAAGGAATTAGAGCTTCTTCAACACTTATATAGAACAGCTGCAAAAATAATATTGGGTAAAGCAGAGAGGCATCATTCCAGAGTCCCTTTTGTGGAATAAGCTAGCAGCCTCTGACTCATGGCTGTTTCTCTTTCTCTCTCTCCCTCTCTCCCTCTTTCTCTCTCTCTCTCCCCTCTCTCTTTTCAGGGAAGAGCTTGCAGAGTGTAGTAACTATCTCAAGCTGCTACAATTTAATGGAGAAAAATGTGTACAAAGCTCAGCCTTTCACTTGACACCATTTTGCCTAAACATCCTGTCTAGTAATGTCACAGTTCAAAATACTAATTCCTTACTGACTTATGTGAGACTTCTCTTAGATTACGTGGAATCTGTTTGATTGTATCTCAGTGAAATAAAGTATTCACTGCTTTACTGAAAAGAATATTTAAAAACTCAAGGTGGTCCTGCTCTTTGTAACGGTTCAAAATCACAGCTACTAATTACTGTCTTTTTACCATATGCCAACAAATGTGCTAAGTGTTCTTAGGTAACTAACCCAAGCTCATTAAATCACAGTTTGAGTAGAGGACCCCTCCAGTTTCTCTGGGAGGCTTGGCTGGTGGTGTGAAGAAGTCTAATGTTCCCCTGTCCAAGAGGGAGAGCCTCTCCTCAAAACATGGCGACCATTATACAGCTGATATATATGTATATATATCAGCTGGGTGGCTGGGTATTCTCTCTCCAGCCCTTAAGAAAGAAGGTGAAGTGTGAAATTTTCTGCAGGACCCAGGGCTTGACTGCTCTCTGGGGTATCATTGGTATATCAGTCTTACTTGATTTTCATTACAATCTAATCTCTTCCCCCAAAGCATTTTCTAATGTGTCACCACCCTGTTACAAAACAAAAGGCAAAACAAATATCTTTTAATATATCCTAGTCCTCCTGGCAATTTCCTAGAGAATATTAGTTTCCAATTATTTTCCCAGGCTCCTCTTCCTGTATTCCACTTTTGACATGCTGAGCTCCAGAGGCAACTGAACTGCTCACGATTGCTCTAGTTTTACCCAGTTTTTCCCCCATTGAACATTTGATCATCTTTAGGCCACCTCTGTGTTTTTCACTCATCCTCTTGATGCTGAGCTGCACATCCCTGATCTATTCTCACAATCCTCCTTATGCTCTCTTAGAATTTGATCTGGACCTTACCATTGCCACGATCTCCCATTTCTTTATAGTAGTTTGTTTTTGTGGTAGTGGGGATTAAACCCAGGGCCCCAGGCATGCTAGATAAGCATTCTACCACTGAATAGGCTGCCAGCCCTATATCTTGTATGCACTGAACTATGGGATGAACTCTTTCTGTATTTCAAGCTAAGAGCAGCAATTGTTGTATGTTCATTTTTATATTTCTTAAATGGTAACTAACAGAGTGAATGATAAGCATAATGATCTTACAATGTATGTTTCTATACTATAAAGTCACAGTTCTATACAGCTTTGGTCACCCAATAAATGTTGGTCAGTCAGTTCAATTCTTAATAGTCCCACCACCTTTTCTTTTCTTTTCTTTTTTTTTTTTCTCCTATACTGGGGATTGAGTCCAGTATTCTCTAACACTGAGCTACATCCCCTGTACTTTTTAGTTTTTATTTTGAGACAGGTTCTA
The DNA here is from genome assembly GCA_004027875.1 of Aplodontia rufa. NCBI lineage: Eukaryota > Metazoa > Chordata > Mammalia > Rodentia > Aplodontiidae > Aplodontia > Aplodontia rufa. The sequence continues at coordinate 835 of PVKS010007188.1, read as the reverse complement.
GCTAAGTTGTCCAGGCTAGCCTCCAACTTTCAAACCTGCCACCTTGGCCTCCTGAGTTGCTGGAATTATAGGCATGCATCACCATATCTGACTAATTGTCCTATTATTATTCCTTTTATTTTCTATCATCCTTCACCTGTCCTCTAGAAAAAAAGAAAAGAACAAATTGTTATAACTTTGCTGTAAGCTACTTAAATACATTTTAAAATTGAGAGTTTTGTACTGCAGTGGATGTAGCTCAGTGGTAGAAAACTTGCTTAAAATGTGTGAGGGCCTGGGGATGGCCAACACTATGTGAAAAAAATTGAGATATTTTTAAAAAGTCAAATTCTGAAAAATTGTGTTAGTGTTAGGTGGAATGGCCTAAGTGCATTTCAGTTCTCATTTTACAAAAGTAATTTAGACTTCTCAGTGCCTTTATTAAATTTGTTTCTCACTCTTGTTTTTTTATATTTATTTTTATAAACTTTAGGTTACACAATGGGGCATTTTTATTGCTCTTTTATTTTGGTGTCTATTTTCCTATTAGTTGCACAAAACCCATCTCATCATTTAGTTCTGGGAATAAGCCTCTAGCATCTTGTGCCTTTTCAAAACAGTGGGTGGGTTTCCATGTAAGTACCATTTAAAATCAGATGTTGGTGGAGCTGCAGACTGGTACAGCCCCTCTGGAAAGCAGTATGGAGAATCCTTAAAAAATTAGGGATGAGTCCACCATATGACCCTGCTATTCCACTCCTGGGTATCTTTCCAGGGGACTTAGAATCAGCACATTACAGTGACACAGCAATATCGATGTTCATAGCAGCACAATTTACTATTGCTAGGCTATGGA